>JAULBS010111690.1:0-15037 GCA_032355785.1 Symmetromphalus regularis | reverse complement strand
AATATTTGAACCTGAAATCAAGCTAAAATACATAAAACATAGGCCCCTATTGTAAGATTTTCGCAAACATAGCAACGTTTTGACTTCACGCAAACATCGAACTCCCCTTTTCAAAATCCTACGTACGCCCATGGTTCCCTCCTGTTTGAAACACATTCCTTGCACCAGAACAGTTTGAAATATGACCATAGGAGCTGAAGAATTAAATATGAATTTTCAATTCAGTACATGTTATACAATATGCGGTTAAATAACTATAATACAAGCACGTCTTTCAAGTAGTATCGCCACAAATAAAGAGACTAAACTAAACTCCATGACAACTTTCGTAAAATATGATAAAAGAGCTCAATTTTGCTGAACGTATTAAGCTTATTTACAATGTAACGTTGAAAGATCATCCATCGGTTTTCAGCGTGGGGCTTGGCGGAGGTTGTGTGGGCTTCACAGAGGCACTTTGTCTTCAGGGAGCGGGCGCGACGGGTCTTGAGACAATGTCCCCAGCTCCGTCCTCGTGCCTTCCTCCTCGGACAGCGTCTCGTGGTGAATATTTCCAGTTGATTGACTCCCAGAAACCTTCGCCTGAAGATCAAACAGAATATATTCAAGATGGTAGATGTACATAGTAATCATCATGTCATAGACCCAGGGATTTAGCCACAATTTTTCACCAGGGCCCGTATTTTCGAGGCTCTCTTAGCATTATGATATCGTGAATTTGTCTTACTGTATACAAAAATCATGAAAAATTACATCACTAAGACAAATTCGTAGCTATGATTGCTTCGAAAATACCGGTCTACGGTTCTATAGCTGAAGGAATTAGGAAAATAAGCACGATTTTAGTCATAACTAGGAAATTTGATTGACTCCCAGAAACTTTCGCCTGAGGATCAAATAGAACAAGATGGTTGTATTTATTTCATTGCTTATATCCAATTAAGGTTCAAGCAAGCTGTCCAGGGCACACAGCTCAGCTTCCTGTGCTGTCTGTCCAGGACAGAGATTAGTGTTACTAGGAGACACAAAACCTGCTGCCACCACACTAATGTGGCTACTCTTATCAATAAGTAACAAGTGATTTTTTATATATACTATCCCACAGACATGATAGCACATACCACAGCCTTTGATAAACCAGTTGTGGATCACTGGTCAGTGTAAGTGGCATACACCTACCCACTGAGCTTTACGGAGCACTCACTCTGGGTTGGAGCCGGTATCGAGATTAAAAAATACCATGCCTCGACTGAGATTTGATCCCAGTACCTACATGCCATCGAGATCCACATCGTAATCATGGTGTCATGGATCCAGGGATTTAGCCTGGATTTTTCACCATGGTCCTACGGCTGAAGGAATTGGGAAAATTAGCAAGATTTTAATCATAATTGAGTTTTTTTCACATCACTGAATTTATGTAACTGTAATAATATATTTATTAACCAATATGATAATTTAAAGTCTAAAAATTGTGAACTTTCAGTTCAGTTTGTCTTTGGGAAGGAGGCTGATGTTTCTATAAAGCCTGGACATATTCCTAAGACTTAAGTCAGTCAGTTTCTAATTACAGTCAAACCTGTCTTAAGCAGCCAGTCAGAAACTAACAAAAATGGCCTCTTATTTTGCACACAATAAGTTGATCTGGGAGAAAATGAAGATTACAGTTTAAAACAGGTGGCTGCTTAATAGAGGTTATTTTGCACAAAATTATCTGATATGGAAGAAAATGAAGATTACAGTTTAAAACAGGTTTTTGCTTAATAGAGGTTATTTTGCACAAAATTATCTGATATGGAAGAAAATGAAGATTACAGTTTAAAACAGGTGGTTATTTTGCACTAAATTAGCTGATCTGGAAGAAAATGAAGATTACAGTTTAAAACAGGTGGTTATTTTGCACAAAATAAGTTGATATGGAAGAAAATGAAGATTACAGTTTAAAACGTGGTTATTTTGCACAAAATTATCTGATATGGAAGAAAATGAAGATTACAGTTTAAAACAGGTGGTTATTTTGCACAAAATAAGTTGATCTGGGAGAAAATGAAGATTACAGTTTAAAACAGGTGGCTGCTTAACAGGTTATTTTGCACTAAATTAGTTGATCTGGGAGAAAATAAAGATGACCTTTTAAGAAAGGTAACTTGGGTTGTTGCTTAAACGTGTAGTCGAAAGAATATCGACTCAGACACAAACAAATGACCTATGTTCTGCACTTAAATATTATGCCCGGAGTAACAAAATCCTGAGAAAATGTGTAATTATCAAAAGGAATCAATGGAACGACCAACTTTCATTATGGTTTTGAGGGCCGCCATGTTTCAAATGTCCAAATGTTGATCATTTCATTCATGCAAGTCTAGTTTTAAGTTAACTATTTTTCATTCATGATATAAAAGCATATTTTATAAATGGATTATACAAAATGAAATAGGTTACTTAAAAATGTTATGTTTTTTAAAATTTCTTTTAGTCCCTAAGACTGCCAATCGGTCCCAGACCAGCAGAAAAGGGCATTTCCCCACCCCTGCTTAAAATGTTTTGGTATAACCAGAGATGAGAATGGCAATTGTGAAAAAAAATCTGAAAATGTAAGCAAAAAGATGTGTTCAAGTCACATGAGTGAAAATCGAGATTCCCCGCGAAAATAATTCAATATAGATAGTGCTTATTACTCTTCATTGTTCACAGACAGTACAGAGTGATTATTCAATAAATAGCAGTTCCCGCAGAGTACAATTGAAAGTAGAGGGGGCCACTGAAAAGTAGGTGACCAAAGGTTAGCAGTGTTCCTACAGGAATCCTCTCATACTTCGAAAACTATCCACTTTATTTTGTCACCGAGCCTGAAAATATTTTTAATCAACAAAAGAAATGTTAGCAATTTTTTTTAATTAGTTGTCCCCTAAAATGTGGGAGAGGTACCATGTCCCTCCCACCCACCCCAGGCCACCCCCTACTCTGCAGTGGTTGAATAAGAGTGTAGGTGGTTCTTTGAAAAAACCAGCCTTAAATTTAGCACAGGCTAGCATTCGTGAAAGCTACATAACCATTTAAAAGTTGGAATTTGCAGAGAATTCTTATCCCTGTATAATCTATTCCAACAGACCAGAGTTTTCATGTGAGGAAGTCAATGTCATCTTGTTAGCTTTATAAACATAAAACTACATAGAAATACACATCAACCTTTTATTTTTCTTTACAAATTAGAATACTTTGAGTGGCATTTGTTTGATTTGTGATGTCATTGCCAAATCATGTTTTCTCAAGTTACAGCTCACTACCCGGTATTTATTATTATTTTATTTTTATTCTATCCTATCATATTTCAAACCAAGTTTAGAGCAGAGAAGGTAGATATTAATTGTGGATTTATTTTCTTGAAAAAAAAGTGGATATTTGTGAAATTGAAAAGTTTCACTCTTTAAAGAAACTTTGCTTTAGTATCTTAAATGATATGGGTTAATATTGTAAATCAATCAAGAGAGTATATGGTAGGGCATCAGATTTGCAAGCTGAAGACATTGGTTCTAATTCTGTAGTAATTCCATCAAAAGCTGGCTATGTGTCTATATTATCAAATGTTTGACATCCAATAGCCAATGATTAATAAATACATGTTCTCTAGTGGTTTCATTACAGAACTAAACACTATAAACTTTGTAAATCAATCACCAAATTAACGTGAACAAGAAATTAATGCAAAGAAATGGTTATGTACAGTAGACACAATAATTACATGCATTTTAATTTTACAAACAACACTAAGAATATGGCCATGCAATAAGCATCAATAAAAATATGCATTTGAGGATATCTACATCACAAGATGTTAATTGCAGGATACACTAATTAAATTATTTACATATTATTATGTATGCATAGATCTGCAGGTAATCAACACAAACCTGGGTCCACAGAAATTCTATAAAACACTCCCTAAATGATCAAATCACTATGACAACAAAGCTGTACATATATCATGCTTCTATGACATCATAACACTATGTAGTACATGTATCTATGACAACAAAACTATGTATGACATCACATACAGAGATGTAGTTTGACATTATAGACATATATGTATGTATGACATCATAACACTATGTATTACATGTCATGTATCCATGACATCAAAACTGTATGACATCACATATCTACATTTATGCATCAATGGCATGTATGACAAGCATATGATTATATAACCTCTATGCGACACCTATTCACATACAAATAGAAACATTTCTATAAGAAATTTCGCTTGCATGAAATAATTATTTATCTTATTTTAGTAGAAGGAGTTTTGAAATGAAAACACTAATTATTTGAAATAATTAAAAAAAAGTTTAAAGTTGTGAGTTTGACATGCAGGTGCCGACACATTTAGTACAAACAGCCCCAGAAATTCACACAAATTTACGATCATGGCAATTACATCCGTCATTAAATCATTTTATTATGGCACAGCAACGTCAATTTCAAGAAAATTAGCATAGAATATATTTATATTTCTGCAATAGCAGTACATGTACAAAGTAAATTTTGTTATATTTAACCATGCCTCTAGAGCACATTGATTTTTATCTTATCATCGATTATTAGACATCAATAATATGGTCATTCTGACATATGTTTTAGAGGAAACCCGCTGTCACCACATAGGCTACTCTTTCCGATAAGCAGCAAGGGGTCTTTTATATGCACCGTCCAACAGACAGGACAACACATACCATGGCCTTTGATGAACCAGTTGTGGACCACTGGTAGGAATGGAAAATAACCCAAACTGGTCTTGGGTAGACAGCACGTGAAGCTGTTGTGTACCCAGGACAGTGTGCTTGAACCTTAATTGGACATAAGTATGCAAATAAATACATCCAACCAACAAACCACTCACATTTCTATAACATTACTCAACCACACGCCTGCTCTCTGCTTCATTCGTTGACACCTCTCCTACAGATATTTAAAATTTATTAATTATCAGCTCATGGGGTATTTGGCGAGCAGTTTATGACCAAAGTAAGATTGCCTAATCAGCCTAGGTCATAAATATAGTTTCTCAGCTCTTTGATGTATTGTTCTGCACAGTGTATCTGTAAGAACTGCATTCATAATCCCATTAGCCTTCTAGTCAAGTATTTACATGTTGCAGTTTACAGGGATTCATGTTTTTTAGCTTCAAAAATAGCTACATGTATTCTTTTAAACAAACAGATAAAGGTTAAATTTGTTCTATTGATGTATGTGTATGTGTCAGCAATGATAATTATATTCCATAAATACATTATACTATGTGGAAAAAAAATATAGGATCCTTGAAAAAAACTGGAACAGAAATCTAAAATTCCTAAAATAAAGTTCTGGCACAGTTGATGAACATTTGTGAGCCTCGATGGTAGAATGTCGGACACTCAAGCTGATGCCAGTGGTTCAAAACCCATTGGTGGTTAGCTCACACTTGACTACTTGTCAATATTACAAAATGTTTGACATCTATTAGTCTGTGAATATTAAATCAATGTGCTCTAGTGATGTCATTAAACAAAACAAACAAACAAAAGTTTATGGATATTTATTCTTTAAGAACATATTCCTTGAAAGATTCCATATACTATGACATGCAAATGTCTATGACAGATTTCATGCTGAGAAAAGTAAATGATTTCTGAGTGGAAAGATAAATGATCCTTTCTTGTGTGTTAGGAAAGTAATGATCATCAAATCAGGTCATTTGATACACCTTGATGCACGGCGTCATCAGTGAAGTTGCAGAGACATCATTATCATTACATCAAAGGGAATCAAAATAATGCTTGTTTAATGACTTTCCAGAACACAGTTTAATTAGCTCCCATTCATGTTTTATAGCAATGCGGAATAACAAATAAGGCCCAACAAAACAAAAAATAGATTTTCAGTTATCTGACCCTACCTAGAGAAAGTGGTCAAATCTTTTTATTAAATATTTATATATTTGAGAAGGTTTTTTTGTGTTCATTTATTTTTTTATTTTTTAAGTATCTAAAATGGGTAGATGCACAACAATAAAACATTTTTTTAAATCTCCTGCTACTCCAATCTAATTATTTTAAAGTATGTTCCTGGAAAACCACAATTTATTTTTGTTGCCATAAATTACACTTTAATTTTTTTTATTAAGCAAGCATATTTTATGTTTTTTCCCACAACCAATATACATGTAGTATCTCCCATTGACTTTAATCCCAAAACAATAATTTTCATATGATCTAGGTGGTGATAGACACATTGTACTCTGTTAGGAAGAGTTTTCACCAAAAGTCATAATAATGTGTTCAGTTGTGATATGGGGGTTGGGGGTGTAGGGTGATTTCTATGGAACAATTTTTCACTTTGTGTATATAAAAAAGAGGAAATGAACAGAAAAGGATGCTTATCTTTTTAGGAGCTCCTTGGTTCCCCATATGATTTAAATAGTTTTGCTTGTATCCTCGCTGGAAAATGCCTTTAAAAATAGGAAACAAAAAAAATTCTCCAACTGAATCCCCTCTTTCGTTAAAACCTGTATCTCCACCTAATGTATCTCATTTCTGTACTTAGTCATATTTGGTGACTATAATGTACAAAATGTCGGTCAGATGCAGCAGTGGGATTTGGCACTAAATTAATAGACCCAGACAACAGGCGACAAGCTGACCCATACAGGAAATCCCCTATATCTTGCCCATCACTTCATACTTGCAAAGAATGCAGAGAAAAAAAAACTGATGGGTGCGTTTGATGAATAAGTGAAGAGAATGGTTACCGTGGCAACATTTAACTGATGCCATTGATCAATATTTCTGTTATCCAGCTGATGTGACCCACGATAGCGTTTTACAGACTTACAAGTTCCGCATGCAATTCCGCAATTCCTCCGTTTCTACCATTTTCCGTGGTTTCATAGCTCAGCATATTAGCAACAGTGTTAAATTGAACTATTTCTTTGTTATTTTGGAAATGAGCTTATTGAAACCTTTGATAAAATGTCAGCAAGATTAAATAAATTTGCATTGGTGATGAGTCTTAGAGATGAAAGAAATAAGCCAGTGTTTGTTGTTATTAGCATACATTTACAACAGTATTGCATAATTTATTATAAAAATAAATCAGTTTATAAATACAACTAAACTACAATTGCTAATTTTCACAAGTTTATTTGTGGAAACGAAAGTATGACCCCCAATAGCCAATGCTTATTTTTTGTTGTTCCAGGGGGTCATTAAAAACAATAAAATAATATAACTGGGGAAAGGAAAGGACTGTTTAACAGAACATTAGCACACTGGTTAATCAGCAGCAATTAGGTATTAGAGTATTTGTGTAAGTAATTCACAGGAGAAACCATCTCCCATCACATAGATTACTCTTTATTTAGCAGCAAGGTTTTTTTTAATATGCACTGTCCCATTGACAGAATGACACGTACCAATTCTTTGTGATACATGATTCACAGAAGAAACCAGCTCACTTCACACAGGCTATTCTTTATTTAGCAGCAAGGTTTTTTTTAATATACACTGTCCCATTGACAGAATGACACATACCAATTCTTTGTGATACATGATTCACAGAAGAAACCAGCTCACTTCACACAGACTATTCTTCATTTAGCAGCCAGGGGTCATTTATATGCACTGTCCCACAGATTGGATCATATACACAATGGTACCTTTGTAACCTAGTTGTAGACCACTGACTGGAATGAGATGTGACCAAATGGACCAGGTAAAGGGGATCGATCTGATGATCCATTGCACTTCCGGCACACATTTTACCTCTGAGCTATGTTCCACTCGGACCCCCAATTGCCGATGTTTACTTTTGTGCTGGGGGAGCATTAAATAAATTTTCCACTCAAGTTGCTTTGTGGTGTCAAAAAGGGAGAAACCTTTTGTAAAATGAAGAAGAAAAAAGTTCAAATATTTGAAAAATTATGAACATCAGTCTTACTTCATTTTTTTCTAAATTGTTCAGTGTGATCTTACACGGGTCTGTTGGGAAATATAACCCATGACAATAATGACTAAAAGGGGCGATTTTTTTTTCTTTTTCATTTAAATTTGTACCCTATTAATCTTCCAAAAATTGTATTTCACAAGTGATGGCACAATAATTGTCACAACAAACACACAGCTTAGTATGTATCTATATGGATGACCGTGACCTTGAGAGATGTCAGAAACACAATGAGCATTGTCCATCATTGAATGTTGACTGGTAGTACAAAGAATGGTGTATGAGTTTGTAACTACGGCAGTGTCGCTGGTGGCTGGTCCGTGCATGTCCATCATGGCTGGGTGTTGACACCTGTGAATGGCAGGTTGCGTGCTTGTTTGTTGAACTGACCAGGTAAAAAGGTCACGCAGACAATATCTGCTATACTGTCAATCCCCTATCAGATGTCACCAAGAGTATCATAAAGTGGATGATGTACCGGTTATTTTGTACAGATTATCTGATTTAAAATACAAAAAACGGGTATTTTGAGACAGATAACGTTGAAGATTGGTGATTGGTTAATCTGAATGAGAAAACTGTTACGTTCATAAATTATCTCTCTGTACAAGGCAGAGTCTATTTGGGGTGCAACCATATGGCCAAAACCGTATTGCAATATATCAAACCCATATTGCAATACAGTTTGATTTTTTACCAAGATGTGATAAAGTCATATATTGATAATATTATACTGATTACTAAACATATATCAGGCAGGCAGACCTGCACCAATTTCTGATGAAAAAAGGAGAATATATAGACGCTGTAGATTTTAATGTTTTAATTAAGTTTAACTTTTATTTTATAACTTACTGTCATAGCATAGGTTTTATAAGAATTTGATGGATATTCATTAGGTAGATATATCATGATAAATGAAACCATATCGCAGTATGTATTGTGCCCAGCAAGTATTGCAATATACCAGTATACCTGTATGTCTTTGCACCCCTAGCATCCATGGGAATTTTTTGAAAAATTATTCTGATTTTAATATTGAATTTTTATACATTCAAAAGCATTAAGTCATGTATTTTGTTTGAATACATTATAGCTGAGTAGAAACTCTTGATACGTCAAAAAAAAAATACTGGTGGAAAAGTTAAATCTAGAAAATTGTGTAATGAAAATATCTACAACTACTGAGTCTGTGTGTTGGGTTTATTATTTATCAAATAATCTCATTGTATTGCTTGTTATGCTAAGTGCTAAGTTCCTGTTGATGTTTGATAAATGGTTATCCACTTGGTACTTGTAATACATACAATTAAGTTTTTAGCATCATAAACCTGAATGTTCTTTAAAATCAATCAGGTTTTGATGGATTTCTACATTAAATGCGGTTTTATTATATTTATTTCACTGTGTCTTTATAGTATGCATTTTCATGTATAATTTATTAAAGAAATAATATTGACTGATAAGTATTAAAATGTCATCATATCAAATCCATCTGATTATGATCTAACATTTTTCTTCTTTATAGGAATTGAAGTTTTTTTTTTTTAACAAGACAAGTCATTTATGTTAACATGTTTGCACAATTATTTAATATTTATATTTAAAAGAAAATGTGTTATTTGAAAAATATTAAATGTATATTTTTTTCCATGTTTGTGTTGTGTGACTTCATGTGTGTTCACAGATATCAAATTGTTTATGTGTTTGTTTGTCTACAAAATCAATGTCCTGACCACACCCATGCTCTCTGCCCATTGCCCTTATGATCTTATAACATCTAGGCAATTGTTATCAATCCAGTGTCATTACATTGTTAATTAGTTCTGAAATTTATACTATGTTTTAACTTCAAAATATCATTAGCAGTCAGACCTGTTTTAAAACATTCCCCCATTGGAGTTATAATATAGTTGCTTAACCCTTATCCTGCTGCATTGTTTTTGTAAAAATGTCATAATTTTTACACGTATGCAAATTAAAGTAAAGTTTGTTTTATTTAACGAAACAGCTAATTAAAGGAGTACAATGTTACATTTGTATGTGACGTTTTATCTACAATGTTGGACGTATGTATATGTCTACCACAGGATAAGGATTAATCCTGTTCTGTCAAGGGTGTATGCCCATTTTTGAAGTGTTATATAATAGGTGGCAGGGGGTCAGGTGAATAGGTAGCGGCATTTTTGTTTGACATTATTAATGTCTTTAAATAAATGATATCTATTAAATCTACTTTAATATATAATCCTGAATAATAACCTTCTGTATATAATCAAAATCATGTTAGTACAAAATGTATTTAAATTATTAGAGATTATTACAAAAACAGAAAAAAGAAACTTAAGGCAATTATTCAAATTCTGTAAACAGTTTTAAAGTTTATGAATTCAGTAGACCACTGCAGTTGGTCTGCATTTTTGCTGTGCAAACTTTTCCCTGCAGTTTGCTTGCATTCTTAGAAAATCAGAGGGATTTTCTTTTTTCTTGCATAAATTGTTTTTCTTTTATTGCATTTTCAAATTTCGATCTTATAAATTTACCTCATTAAACATTTTGCTCCAGAAAAATGGATGCCTCAGTAAATGTTTTATTTCATTATCTTCTGATTTTAAAAATAATCATTTCTGCCTTTTAAATAATTAATCCTTTGAATTGTGGGTTTTGGGATACTCGGATACTTTTCCTGTTAAGTATTGGTTGTGCTTTGTGTGTACTTAAAGTGAATGTTATGCAAGGTTTGTTACAGTGTATAGACTAACATGTGATTTTTCCTTAACTCAACAGGTGGTAACCCCTGGGTAGTTAAGTATGAAGGTAATGTTTGGACATAGCCAATTATAAACATTTTGTATTGTTCTGCCACTTCGGTGTTGTAAGAGTTACCTCCCCTGACACTTTTTTTTTTTTTTCTCTCCACCAAGTCAACTTGAGCTGCTTATATATATAAACAAGTTTTAGTTCTTCAACTGGTATTAATATTTCTTCTGCTTCTGTTTAGAAGTTTACTCTTCATTGTTTGTTTTGTAGCAGTCCATTCAGCTGTCCATTTGTTTGTGCAATGTTTTATTTCTGTGTTGTAATACACAAACAGTAAAATTAAGCCAAAGACGTTAAATTAAAAAAAAAAGAAACAAGAAAAAGAAAGAAAAAAACCAAACAAACAAACAATACATTATTTAAGTTAACAGAATATAGGAAAATAATTGCTTTGTGATTTTCACAAAATTTAACAATTTATAAGTAATTAAATGTATACAAGCAAGGATGTAGATGTAACTTAACATGAAATTTAAAAAAAAAAATTTGAAGAGGTGAACATGTACATAAAAAATTTTAAAATGTGTTTTGAGTTCCAGAAATATACTATGTAGAAAACTCGTTATAATAAATGGTATTACTTGTGTAATGTATTGTAACTAAAATATTATTTGTGAAATGTTTCAATATTAGAGGTTATGTAATTTAGTCAAATAAACAGCTGTAATAAAAACCTTTATATTGATAAATATAAACAGGATTTCATATATTTGATTGCCAAATTAACACATATAAGTAAAAAAAAAATTTTTTTTATTAATAATATTGGATAATTTATAAATGCATTTACAATAATGATATATTCTAAGTGTTTGTATATAATCTGTAATATAAATTATAAAAAAAGGTCTGATAACTGTAACCTTTCAAATGATTTATCTTTTAAACAAAATAATAAATATTTGTAACAGAGTGTACTTTAATAAGAATTTTTACATAATCTGTTATATAAATAATTTAAAAATAATAAAAATCTTATTTTAACTGTCACTTTTCAAATATATCATTTAAGCAATATAATTCACTTTTTTCAATTTTGTCATTATTGTTACATAATCTGTTATATAAATAATTTTAAAAAATTAATATCTTATTTTAAAATGTTTTTAAAGGGTTTGTCATTTAAGCAAAATAAAGGTCAAGTTTTTTTGTCAATTTTGTCAATATTGTGATTATTTGTGTTTTGTCCTTGTGTTCTCCACATGTCTTGTGGAAAGTGAAATCATCTGTGAACACTTTTGTCTTTGTGTGTGTGTGTTGATGAATGGATTCTTGTCAGTTTTATCACTGGTAGTGATAAAGTGTATTCTTAATAACCAAATACTTGTAAATATATATATTATTATATACAGTACATCAGTTACCCTCGTGTTTTCAATATATGTACATATATTATGATTATCCTCACTTCATCTTTTCATTGTTAGAATTATATATTGGCAGTATATTAACTTGTTGACTTTGTGGTTTTCTGTCATATCAACATAATCAGTAGAAATTTCTTAAAAGTGATTGACTTCTATTTACCATATCTTTGTGCTAGTTTTTAATACTTTGTCAGCTGTGTTAATAAAGTTTTTAGATCGTATGTATGCAGTATTTAATATTTAATATTGGAACACTCATATTTAAAAAAAGAAAAAAAAGAATATAAATAAACCTTAGAAACTCAGTTGTTAATGTATATTTGTTTAAAGTGATGAAATGTGCAAGTTCTTGGAAACCTAGTTGCTGTAGTCATTTTGCTATTTTCAAAAGTATTGTCAAACCATACAGTTAAACATATACAGTATAACCTCGATTTACCGCCTTCTATCGTACCAATGTGATTTTGGCGTTATATCGAGTTGGCGTTAAAAGTGAGGGTGCCAAGGATGCACCACCAAACATTATTGTCACGCAATCATCAGAGCAGCTTTTTGTCTTGTACCGCTACTTCTTTGAACTGCAGAATCACTGCAATGACAACTTACTAACACACTGGTGTTGTCAATCATCAGACAATAACAAAAGTAACAACTCCTGATGAACTTAATTAAGGCCAATATACTCCTGTCGAGCCGCTTGAATACAGCTAATTGAAGTATTGGCGATGGAATTGAGGGGACTGTAACATATAAAATGCCTTTTGTTCTGAAACATTTTATGGCAGATACATGTAGCAAAGGGTGGTGCTAAATAGAGGGAATTAACAAAGAAAAAGATAAGGTACTTAGAAGAAAGTTGGCGATACGAGAGGTTGGCGTTAAATCATGAGGCGATAAATCGAGGCGATACTGTATTTTAGGTATATTACTGTATATTACTACATGTTTTTAATGTTTCCTGTTTTTTATAATTACACAAAATAATTGATGCGTTATTTTATTTTATTTTGTTAACCACATAATGCCTTTTTGTATTGCAAGTTTACATATTGCTAACATTCATTATTTTCTCATTGTGTATTTGAAGCAACCTAACCAGTAGATTTATGTTTTAGACTTTCCTAGTGGTTATCCCCGGATTACTGTGAATCCAAGTTTGAAATCGGTGGAGAAAGGACATAATGCTATCATGAAGTGTGAGGCTGCGGCTGATCCAGATCCATCCATTTTGTGGCTAAAAGATCATGTACCTGTTGATATGAGTGATCCACGGATTACCTTACTGGATACAGGTAGGTTGAAACATCATGTACCTATATACCACTTACACCAACCAGTCCACAACTAGTTTATTTAAGCCCATGGTATGTGCTGTCGTGTCAGTGGGATAGTGCATATAAAAGATCCCTTGCTGCTTATCGATAAGGGTAGCTGCGTTAGTGTGGCGGCAGCGGGTTTTGTATCTCCTACTAACACTAACCTCTGTCCTAGAAGCATAGGAAGCACATAACTCAATGTGCCCAGGGCAGTGTGCTTGAACCTTAATTGGATATAAATTGGAAAATAAATACAACTAACCATCCAACATGTTAGTTACTAAGTGACTACAGATAGCCCACTTAATTTCATATGGGAATATAGCAATGGGTCATCCACATTCTTGTATGACACATGTTGTGTTGTTACATGTTAAGGAATTTACGTGCACAGAGCATTAAGATTTATTACATTTCTGTCTCATAGTACAACATTGCCCCACTTGCACTAAGACTTGTTTGTAATCAGAGAAACAGTAAATGCTGACACATAACTGTTATTAATATTTTGGTCAGAGGTCATGCTTTCCATGAAAGGTAAAACTATTGTGTTGGTATTGCTTAACAAATTAAAGCAGAATAGCACAACGCTCCTTTGTTAGTTATGTGTCACTGATCCATAACTGGATTGTAAAAGTGTGTTATACATGTATATGCCATGGAAAGTGTATATAATAATCAGTAAGAGTAGCTTATGTGGCATGAATGGGTTTTCTTTAAAGACCATGAGTCACAAAACACCATATGTTTCACACTTATTAGCCACTAAATAAAGAATATGCTGAGGAGTCGTTAAACAATCAATCCTTTCATTTTAATTAACTTAACAGTATCAAAAATATTATAACAGTATCAAAAATATTATAACAGTATCAAAAATATTATCTTACACACACATTCAGGGACCTCAGAAGTTTGAGAAGTTGCAGGGTACAACAGTCATGGTAGCCGGCGATCTTGGCATGCATAATATATATATATATATATATATATATATCTTGGCATGCATAATATAATATACCCTTATATAAATGTATATACCGGTATATTACCAAAAACAAAAAGTAGGCAGCGGCAATCGCTGTTACAGGCAGCAATTTAGCACCGATGACCGCCTGCTTCTGAGGGCACTGCACATTGTATGATGGTGTGCAGACATACTAAGGCCATTCTTCCCCAGGATATGCAGGGATCAAAATTCATGTATTAGGTCATATTATGTTTGTTGGTAAATTGCTTTAATTGACAGTGATTTACTGTTTGCATTTAACTGAGGGAATACTCTATATAATGCAGCTCAATATATTAGGAGGACTGCCACCAGTTCATGTCAGATGCACTTTTAACTATTTCCCTATGCAGTTATTATTTTTCCCTATGCAGTTATTATGCTGATTTATAGATATATATGTGTGTATGTAACTGTAGATACACTCTGTTAAGTGCAGTACATTTATAGATATATAATAACTGTATGTAACTGTAGATACACTCTGTTAAGTGCAGTACATTTATAGATATATAATAACTGTATGTAACTGTAGATAC
>JAULBS010111679.1:0-15038 GCA_032355785.1 Symmetromphalus regularis | reverse complement strand
TCTAAGTGTATAAATGAAACTATAACTGAAAGGAGTTTGGTAAATGTTATTTAAACAAAACAAAAAATTATTGGGGACACGATCGCGAAAATGTAAAATGAAAGCTCGATTGTGAATGTTTTTAGCCTAGAAAATATTTTCCTCCTGTGTTATCAGTTCCTTCCGAATCGAATCGGCACATTTCGTTACTTTCCGTTCTGCTTCTGTGTAATGACCCCTGTCACAGTTTTGGATGTCTACTTTTACTCGCGGGAAAGGTGCGGTGTTTCTTTTTTGAAAATCGTTTAAAATGCCGCCAATCCCAAAACGGAAGTCAGGGGTCAAGTCAAAAAATAAATAAATTAGCTAGAACCCTCTAACCCATTTGACTTTGTTAAATATGTGTACTTGATGTAGATGTATACTTTTTATTTTCTGTGTGTATGTAAACCTTTATTAGTCGAGAAACATTGTGTTATGTATTTCAGTGCGTCCGTCTAGATGAGCGTGAACGGTATCGTCAGCTGTTGCAGCACTATACCTCAGTTCCAGTCACTAATAATGTACCACCAGGTTACACCACCAATGACAGTAGTATATCAAAAGACAGACGGAAGCAAACATTTCTACCAATCAAAAACTCTGTTCCTAATAGGTTGGTTTTAGATTATGGTGCTATCACTTCTGGAATACTAATTTGTTTTGATATGTTAAATTTTGAAGAAAAAAAGCATGTCTTCTACAGTTTTTTACATATAGTAAGCTAAAAATATTTAATAAATTAATATAATGATTTAGAATGCAAGAATTAGTAGAATTAATATCAGTATATAATACAATGTAGAAGTTTAATTTTTTGTTACGGCAAGACATCTGTCTTTCTGCTGTTTACCACAAAAAAGAACAACTAAAAATATCCAACATCAGTTCGATAACAGACTCAGCATTAGACTTTTAAATACTTCTATCATGATATAAAATAAATTTCAATGTTTTAACAAAAATAAAAATAAAATTTGCAGTTTGTTTTCTACAAGGTAATTGTGTTTTTATCATTGGTATGGTAATCAGAAGAGAAGGAAGATAGGTTTCTATGCATGATAAGAACTTTGCTAATTAATATATTACACGTTTTATTTCTATGGTATATCTATATTAATAGTTTGATAAGAATTTATGGAGTTTTCTTTTGAGATCAGCATAGGGTTGAAATTAAACATGGAAAAGTCTGGTTATTGGTTATTAGGCACATCTGTTGATTAAAATTAACAAAATATTTATTTATTGTCCAGTTTCCAGCTAGAACCTAAAAAATAATATACCCTTTATTATTTCTTAAAAGAGAAATCATTCTAGTTCTTTTTCACTTTGTTTTTAATTTTAATTTAATTTTAATTTTTTTCTCAGTTCTGAATCCACATTCTTCAGAAACAGTTTTCTTTCTGATGCAAATGCTGATGACAGTGTCTTTGCATCCCAGTTGAAAGTTCCTCAAAAGCAAGATGGCCTTTCCTTTACAAATAGTGGTTTGTTCAGAAGAAAGTCGCCCATGGAAATCATGAGTACTGCACCACGTTATTCAGTTTGCAAGAAGCCACCTATAGTAATTGATGAAGGTTGGAATTTAAAAAAAATGTTTAAATCAAGAAATGAATGTAGCTCTTTGAATGTGGAAGAAAGTTGAATGGATTGTATTGAAACATGCAATATTGGGTTCATGATATACATTTAAGAAGACTGGTCCCACACTAATATATGATAAATTGAATGTTTATAAGTGTTGTAAACAGCATTAGGTTTCCATCCATTGCTCACACAGCTTTATCTAGATCTTGCATATTGGGGTTTCATTAACATAATACATACATACTTGTTTTCTTCTGTCTATATGTAACTGATACACTCAATACTGCATTGTTTCTTTTGAATTAAATATTAAAAAACTGGTTTAAAAAAATCCTGTATATTTTATTACAAAAAAAGGGTAAAATCTATGAAATATCTAGTTTCAAAACTTTTTAAAACCCTTCTACTCTTTAACTGTGGTTCATATCTTACTCATTGAGAAAGTTTGAGCTTAGAAGTCCACATATAGCCGCTTTGTGAGAATTCGTTAAATTTACATTCCATGCAATATCAGTTACCCATCCACATGGTTAATTTCAAAGATAGATCAATACAGACTTCCATGGATAGACACAAGATTTTTTTTTTTTTTCAAGAACAAAAAGATTTATACAAACATAAGTTATGTCAACACAACTAGTAATGCGGACTTTTCAATGTTTCTAATTTAGTTTTCTTGATTTTTACACAGATGGTTTTATATTTATTTTCAGATGAAAGATTGCCAAAAGTAGAGGAGCGTTTATCTCCTGAGTAAGTCCATGTCACACATGTTTTAAACTAGAAAAAAGAGAGTAAACTTTGTATTTTTTTTTGTTGGTTATTAAATTGCTGTTAATTGTAACTTAATAAAAAGACAGTTGCACATACAAATATTTTTTCCATACTGGTCAGTGGTCCATTTCTGACTTACCAAAGGCTGTGGTATTTACTGTCCTGTATATTGGAATGTTTATATAAATTTTCATTATTGAAATGAGTTTTATATTTGGTGGCAGCAGGTTTTATTCTGTCAAGTGTTTTACACAAATATGTACATTTGGCTAGTTAGAAAGAGTAGCCTATGTAACAGTTCTCTCACAAATACACTGTGTTTGACAAGCAATAGCCATTGAATAAACAGTAATTGCCCAGTAAAAGACATTTAATTGCTGCTGATACATCAACAAATAATTCATTTTTTTAAAAGAATTATAATATAAAAAATTTAAAAGGAAAGAAAAAAGAATGATTACATAATATACAACTAAACAAATAATTGTTTTGTATTCATTTTTCTCTTCTTAAATTTCAGACAACCATCTTTGGAATTCAAATCATCTCCTTATTTGGAAGAAAATTGGGTGAAAGATCTGTGAGTACTATGTTTATCTGTCCTTCACATTTGAAAATATCAAGCTTTTCTATAGATTCTTATGGGAATATGGAAAACCTGAAAAATTATGGAATTTCTGAATAATGTTTCAGTGCCCTTGAGAGTACTGGGAAACGGAATTTTACTTTATTGAGAAAATTAAAGAAAATTATTTTCACAGTAATTGTTTGCAGATTTTCATCAACAAGGCATGTAAGAATTTTAACAGCTTTAAAGATCTTATGAAAATTAGCCAACTGTATAGGTTTTTAACTCACTAGAAAATGGTGGCTCAAAGTTCTTTCTAAACAAGAAGCAAGAGATTAACTTTAACTTATTTGTAGAAATGCAATCAAAATGCTGCTCAGATGGAAATAAGGTGTGCTAACATAGTTATTGACCTTATATCTGAAGAACTACATAAAGTAATATTTCAGTTTATGTGTTATCAGTATTATTTATCCTTTTTTTTTTCATTTAAAGTAATCAGGATAAAATAATTTTGTTCGTACACAATTGTCTGAAAATGATTTTTTAAAAATTACTCTTTAATCTTCTGAGTACTATATCAACTGTGAAATTAATTGTATTTTTATTAACTTAGGAAAACTCGTTATTCATCAGAAGTAAGAGAAAGACAACGAAAGATTGAAGAGTCAAAAATAACAGTAGAAATTCTCGAAGAAAAAGTGAGTAGTATTAAAAAACAAAACACTAACAGTTAAATTCCACATGAGTTGAAACTAAATATGTACCATCAATAGACAGTATGTCACTGTAAGAAATATTTTATTCACTATTGCATCATTAATTTCTATGAATAAAATTAGCAATTGCTAATCAGTTTACACAGATTAGCTATTGCTAATCTGAAGTTATAAACAATATATATGTGAAGAAGAGCCAAATTAGAAAAAAATGAAAATTCAAAGGAAAAGCTTTCCATGTTCACATTGTAATTGTTTGCAGAGCATAGAAATATGCGATAAACGTCATGAACAAACGTCACATTTCTGCACACAAAAATGCCATTTTTCTCAAAACATCAAAAATGGAGATATTGCATATTGCTATGAAACTTTTTATATATATATAATATTTATTGCGTTTAAAAACAACTAGTTTTGTTTATATTTTATTTTATCATTTTTAATTTCCTCTTTTTCTTCTTTCTTTTAGCGGAAAGCCAAAGAATGTGAATTAGAAGCATTGGTAAGTTTATTTTAATAGAATATTAATTTTGTGAAACACCTATGAAAGAGAATTTAAAAAAACAAAATTATTTCTATTTTCTTGAGGTGAAAGAAATAATAATAAGTACATTTATTTAATTTTTATATATAGTACCAAATTTTCAAATCAGACCATTCACTACTTCATAGATTTATTTGTTTTCATTGAAAAACAGTGAGATATAGGATAAACACACGACCCAGGTGTTTGTAAATCATGATAGTTCTATCAATGAATAAACAAGCTTTTCAAGTAATCGTTAATCATATATAATTCACTTATGAAAGTTTGGTTAGATTGTTATGCAGTCTCATTTGAAATTTAAATATACTGTATTTGTCTTTTTTTTAATTAAGATTCGAGAACGAATGAAGATATTTGAAAAAGAACCCTCTGTTTTACCAGAGCCTGAGCCCATTGAGGTAGAGGAAGAACTCCCAGGTCAGTAGAGAAAGCCTTTAATTAGAAAAATTTAAGCAAGACAGTATTCAAGAGATAGTGTCTGGTTGAGGTGTGATGGGTCTTCAGAGCAATACCCTTCAGTGGACCTATTTTAATTGGTGTAACAAAAGCTGTAGTATGCGATGTCCTGTCTGTGTGAAACCACATATAAAAATCTATTATAATTGTAAAGAATAACTTTTTTCTCTGAAGATGACGAGTTGCCAAGTCTTTATGTTTGACACATAATAGCCGCTGAATAAACGACCTCTTGAGGTGTCGTAAAAAAAACAGTTGTTTCTTTCTTTTCCTTAGAGAATTACAAGACTATTAACATCCTATTGTAAACTGAGATCATAGGTTGGCAGAAAGCCTTTGATCGGTTAACCAAATTATATTAAAATCATTTTCATTATCTACCACATACATATTTCATTGACTATGATATGTCCTGTCTGTTAAACAATCATTTTCCTTTCTTTCTTAAGTGTGCATTACATTGATTTTATTTCAGAGTTGTCTCCTGAAATGGAAGATGAAATCGACCAAGCTCTATATCCTCGCCCATCTAATGAAATTCTCTCTGATGCATTTCGCCTGCAGATTTCTCGCAAGGATATGGTTACACTAAGTGGTCTTAACTGGTTAAATGACGAGGTAATTAGTGAACATAAATAAAGGATTTATTTCATAGGATTGTTACTTTAGCATTTTAATTGTAATGACTTTCCATTCACATTGGTCAGTTGTAATATGTATTTGAGGTAGAATGTCTGATTGATGTGCGATGGGTCATGGGGTCAATCCCCTTCATAGAACTCATAAGGCCATTTCTTGTTCCATTCATCAATCCACAACTGATGTAACAAGAGATGTTGTTTAAATATAATCCTAACACTGAAGGTGCATATAAAAAAGGCTTTGTGCTAATCAGATAAAAATGGCTTATGTGTCAGGAGAAAATTTCTTCTGTGAAATGTGTCACAAATACACCTAATAGCCATTGAAATTAACCAATGTCGATAAATAAATTATTCTTTCTTTAATTTGTGTCTGTATTTACTAATATTTATTGTTATTTATTTATTTTTCACTTTTTATAAATAAATGGTACTAATGTTCCATTATTACCAACTTATTTGTCCCGATTTAAAATCCAAGATGCCTTCCATAGCATAGGATTGGTTGAGAAATTTTGAACAAACTGCAAAACTTTCTTGCAAGTGCTTGACAAAGTTGTAGTATTTGGTAGATTGAGATATTTTAAAATTCATATACAATGGATGTTTTGAATTTTGGTTTTGTTTTATTTAGATAATTAATTTCTACATGAACTTGTTGATGTCACGAGGTGAGGGTGAGGGAAAACCCAAGGTGTATGCATTTAACACATTCTTCTACCCTAAAGTGATGAGTGGAGGTCAGGCATCGGTCAAGCGGTGGACACGAAGAGTGAACATATTTAGCTATGACTACATCTTGATCCCCGTACATTTAGGAATGCACTGGTGTTTAGCAGTAAGTATATGTTTCTTCACATTTATCTGATATATACTGAGGATTGAAAGAAAGAATACCAAATTAATTTTGACAATAGCAAACATAATAAAATCATAACTTTAAACATTTTGACAATAGTAAAATTTTATTTTTAATGTCACCACTAGAGCTCATTAAATTGTTAATAATTGGCTATGGATGTGATTTATTTTGTAATTTTTACACATTGTCAAGTGTGAGCCAGCCTCCAACGGGTTTTGAACCACTGTCTTCAGCTTGAGAATCCAATGTCCTACTGGACCACTAAGGCTCACAATAAAAATAACAAATACAAAATTTGAAAAAATATTAGTTTTTTTTTACCATTAAATATTTCATTTAAAAACAGCTAGAGAATAATCAATTGCTCACTGAATAATTATTCCAGATGAGAAAAATATCAAATGAGATGAGTATAGGCTAAATGAAATAACTAAAGGTAAATTAAAAAACACTCACCACTTTAATTTCCCATAGTGGAGAGGACTAATATTCGTATTTCTTGCATGGTCATCTATCTAAATAGATAACGAAATCCATTTTTTGAATTGTGTAATGTATCATTTAATGCATATTATTTATTGTTTAGTGTGAAGTTTTGATAATTACATAAATGCTGCTAATTAATTTTATATTAAGTCTGTTTATTATGCCTGCAATCTCTAAACAGTATAAAAAATTTAACAAATACATATATCTGAAATACTGTTTTGTTTATTTACTCTATAACCAGTTTCCTGGTAATCCAAATTATTTTTCTGAACTATTGTAATATTTGTATATTTCCAGGTTATTGATTTCAAAAAGAAAAATATTTTGTACTATGATTCAATGGGAGGCTCAAATATGTCATGTTTAAATGCAATCAAGTAAGTATTCTTTTAATGTGTTTAAACTTTTCTCTCTGTCTATAATTGTTAAACACAGCTTTAGTTGAACATATAGGCAAACTTACTGAAGTTTGTATATTGAATATATAAATTACAATGCTTTACATTAAATTTTCTAAACATTGATTAATAGTAATGTTTTATTAATTTATTATTCCATTTTGAATTAACTTTTCTGCTAGACAGTAATTTAAGAATACACAGAACTTATTTAAATTGGAAGGAAAAATCTTGATCCTGCCAGTTAGGTTTTTATTATGGATTTCCTAAAATAAATTTTACATCACTTCTGGGAACAAAAGTTGAACCAAAATGGATAAATGCTGTGATCTTGATCCCATAGTGTCTTCCCTCTTTGTTAAATCCTATATTTGTCATTGATATGGAAATAACTAAAACTTATTTTATCCCATGGTGTATTCCCTCTTTGTTAAATCCTATATTTGTCATTGATATGGAAATAACTAAAACTTATTTTATCCCATGGTGTATTCAGGCTTTAATTTTTTCATACTTTCATTACATTTTCAATAATGACATTGTACTTGAATTACAGAAAATATTTATGTGACGAGAGCCTGGACAAGAAGAAACAGCCCTTCGATTTGAATGGATGGAACATGGAAGTCGTTAAGGTATTTTTCTGGTCAAAACTTGATTTTATGAGGGTTGTTTGAGAGAATGCAGCTTACAAAAGGGCAGGATGAAATATGAGAATAATCATTTATAAATTTACCTGACATAACTAAATTTATGTGCTTCTGTAAATCACATACAAATTGATTGATCCTTTTTATCGGCAGGATCTAGTTCAGTTGGTAGAGCATTCATCTGATGTGCTTTGGTCTTAGGATCAAAACCATTTGGGCTTATTCCTGTTCAAAGCAGTGACCGATGACTGATCTATCAAAGTCCATTGTATGTGCTTTAATAACTAGGGAAAGTTAGCCTCGTTGGTTCAGTGGCAGAATGTCAGAAGGTGATGACAATGATTCAAAACCCATTGGAGGCTGGCTCACACTTGACTACATGTCAGAAAAATATCCAGTAGCTGATTATTAATAAATAATTGTACTCCAGTGGTGTCGTTAAACAACCCCACACACACCCCACACACCCCAAAAAAAGACTGGTGAAAGGAAAGTGCATATATATAAAAGATCCTTTGTTCCTAATGAAAAAATATAGCAGGTTTCCTCTGAAAATTATGAGTCAGTTACCAAATGTTTGACATCCAGTAACTGATGATTAATAAATCAATATGCTCTTATGGTGTCATTAAAAAAAAGAAGTGTTTATATGATTATGAATACATAACCACATAACTGGAATTATAAATTTTCTTACATTGCTACAAGTGACTGGCTTTGTGTGTTATTCTTCAATTGTTGTACACTTTTGGTGTCCCCAAACTTATCAGTGATCTAGCTATGCCTTTAGGTTATTAAAGAATACGGTTTCATCTTGTATAATATGATAAAAACACTATGTTTCCACAGCGTATATTTGTTTATATCTACTAAATAAGAATGATTTTGGATGTATTTTCAGGATATCCCTCAGCAAATGAATGGTAGTGACTGTGGAATGTTTGCCTGTAAATTTGCAGACTATATCACAAGAGAAGCCAAAATAACATTTTCACAAGTGAGTGCTGCTATCCCAAAATTCTGTAGTTTTGTGGGAAACGTGTTTTACCAGTAATTTTAAAATAAGGTTTTTTGTTTCCATCAGACAGGAGTGACAGATGATTGGTTTCACCTATTTGAATGTATGTATTACATACACACTAAACAATATGTTATGAAAACAACCAAGTCCACCAAGTTATTTTTTACTGTTCCATGTGATATTCCATAAATTATATATAGAGATTATTACATAAGTGCAAAGATCGTACGATAATTATGAAACAAGTTTGTGAATTGTTATTCCCCAAGCGAGAGCAAGCGGGATAACATTCACAAACGAATTTCATAATTTTTGTGCGATCTTCGCACTAGTGTTATAATTTCTTTATTATCCACACGATAAAAGAAAATAGTTTTTGAAAGAAACAGAATAGACTGCCTTGTCTAGGATCCACATAATGTATGGTCATCTGACAGGTCACCGAAGGACCACTGTTATATTGTTGCACCAATAGCAAATAGTTACATATAACCTCATAATGAAAAATAAAATAAACCAATCGATATTTCATAATAAAATGTAATAAATAGAACGAAAATAACATTTTCATAAAATCAGTGTGACACACGTTAGTATAATAATTTCGTTATTATCCATTTAATATATAGTCAAATAATAAATAGGCCTAAAGACTACAGCTTTAGTCCGTATGACTTAATAAATAACATTGAATGGATTCGTTCATCGAGGCTACATTTTATTTTATTTTAAAAACGGCCATAGAGTTGAGGGTGAAGTAACGGCGGAATCCAAAGGAATGGGACCTACAACATTTTCTCATCTTTAAACTTTCTAACTGCGTGACGGTTTACAGAAATGATTTCCTATTATATGGATGATGTTACGTTGTACTTTTGCTAGTTTTAGTGACATCATTTGCTCTTTTACAAATTATAATGACGTCATATTTATTATAGGCATTTAATTTTAAATTTTTAAAATTATTTATTTGTTCAATATTCATTAAAATAAATATACTATTATTACTTTACGTTTTTAATTTAATTTTTTTAGTATTTAATTTGAAAAATAAAAATTTGAAATTGTAAATATTATTGACATTCTATGAATGACGTAGAAAAATAGTCTTTTGTCTGGTGACGTCAAATGCTGTCAATGTATCATCCGCAAACTGTGTAAGTCCACGTGAAATCGTTATGACACGTGTCATACCAGTTATATTTCCCTCTATATCTTGAACCATGTGGATAATAAATCATAGTAAAGCTTTATATTATTTTTTTCTGCAGAAAAGTAAATTAAAATTTCTGCTAATAAAATGAATAAAAAGGCAACTATTGTGGCAGTATAAGATTTCTTTATAGTCAGTTACCATAAATTGCTTGTTAACCAACATACACTATTGGAAATTAGGGTTTTCTGATTTAGCAATACAAAAATTAAACTGCTTGATATAAATTCAGAAAAATAATGTATTCTTGTTTTGTTTTCATTTAGGAAAACATGCCATACTTCAGACGTCGGATGGTCTATGAGATTATCAAACAAAAACTTCTTGAATGATGTTACTAACATATTAGTAATGCATTTCATATGCGTCTGCATTTTGTCCATCACAAAATCTAGAAAAACGTGATAGACTTAAAGCCGCTTCCTGGTCAAGACAAAGAAAATGGATCAGTTTGTCAAAAGCAGCTGTTAAGCTTAAAGAGAAGTTCAAATAAAAGAAAACATATCATCTTCTCTGGGTACCTTCAAGATGTTTTCACAAACTAAGATCCTGGATACAAGCAAGATATTTTTTAGAGAATCTTTTGATTAATCCTTCGGTAAAATGAAGATATTTTCAGGAAATCTTTACTTGGGTTGCTTAGGTTCAGTCTAGATGTTTTTTACTGTACGGTTATTCGCTGGTACAATCAGGATATTATAAGAAGCTGTTGAAAAATAAATCCTGTGTACAGTCAGGATATATTTGGAAGCTCTTGAATAATATTTAATGAGTACTGTCAGGATATTTTAAAAAGCTCTAAAAGAATATTTCCTGGATACAGTCGAGATATTTTCAAGCACTTGTTGTGGTTATTTTTGTTCATTTCAAAGAATGGAACGGTTATAAATGTACAGTGCACAGAACTTGCTGTTGTGAAGAAGATTAACACTTGTGTTGTATTCTGTATGCAAAGATTTAGCTGCATAGAACAGATATATACTGTGTTTTTTCTATCATATAAAATCACACTTCAACTGTTCAGTCAAGACCGTATTGCTGACACACTTATAAAATGTCGGTCAAATGTTACTGAAGAACATCTGTATTTGTATTCATTCATATATAAAAGATACATATACATATATATGTATGTATACAGTGCTAAAACTGAAAAATTCTGTATGTAAAACGTTCAAGATTTTCTGGAATGATACAAAGAAAATGTTCTAATGTTGTGAAACAAGATCATTGTAAATGTAAAAGTGTAAACTGCGAGAAATAAACTATGTTTACTGATTATGACTTGATGCCAATCTGTCAAGTGGCATGTTTGTATGGTATGGTACATTATAAATAAATATGTCAATGGGAGGAAAATATGATATGGTTACATAGTAAAACTTTTTACTTCTAAATTAATATTTTTACATTCAAATTAGGACCTTATTTCATTGTTGCATTATGTTGAATGTTTTATGTATTTACATTTATGCAAATAAATGGTGTCATTGAGTTAAGACTGACATGGGATTTCTGAAATATTATGCTTGGAATATCACTTGTGCTTTGATGCCAAATGATGTATGGATATAGGACATTTTTAAAAAACAAGATTGCAAAGTAAAATTTATATTTGAGGATGTTATTTTTCTAAAAGTGTGTAAAAGATGATGATCTTGCTGGCAAGCTTTTGTTCATTTGAACCAGCATTTGATATTTATAACATACAAAAAGGGGTGTAAATCCTGGGGGAATGGGTGGAACACATCCCCCACTTTTTAGATGGCAGAGAACAACTTCTGGCAAAAAATATTCTAAAGAGAATGTAATGTGATATGACACACACCAGATTAATCTTTCTTTCTGTACAGCTGTTAATGATGTACTCATTCATATGGGTATGTTAAGCATCCCATCTGTCTTACAGAAATTCCACTGAAATAATATGCACGAAACAACATTAATCCTTTCAAGATTTTGAAATTTCGAGCAATCAGCATTGTCATTATAAAAGTGAAAGATGTAAACTTTGTGGCACCATTGTAAAATGTATTATGCACAATGCTCATTTTTTTAAATTGCTGTCACTGACACAGTAAAAAGATGTAACGTCACTGAAGTGCTGTTGCATCATTATCTTAGTTTGAAAGGCTGTAATTTGTTGAACATTGATTGATTGTCATCTGATAATTATCTTGCTGAGACACAACAGAGAATTAGTGAGGTGATTTGGACTTTGTCATCATTGTTTTTCAAATTATGGCTTTCTTCTTTTTTGCCAGTACTAAAAGTAACCTGGTTTATTATTATTTGTTTTGACCTTGTTTGTCAGTGGGAGACAGATTACAGCTGTTTCCTATTCTTTACTTACTGCTTCTACTGCTACTGCTACCACTACTACATCTATTTCTACTGTACCACTACTACATCTATTTCTACTTCCTCTACTACTGCTACTTCTACCACTACTACATCTATTTCTACTTCCTCTACTACTGCTACCACTACTACATCTATTTCTGCTTCATCTACTACTGCTACTTCTACTGCTACCACTACTACATCTATTTCTACTTCCTCTACTACTGCTACTTCTAATTCTACTACTGCCACATCTATTTCTACTTCCTCTACTACTGCTGCTTCTACTGCTACCACTACTACATCTATTTCTACTTCCTCTACTACTGCTAATTCTACTACTGCCACATCTATTTCTACTTCCTCTACTACTGCTACCACTACTACATCTATTTCTACTTCCTCTACTACTGCTACCACTACTACATCTGTTTCTACTTCCTCTGCTATTGCTACTTCTACTGCTACCACTACTACATCTATTTCTACTTCCTCTACTACTTCTACTGCTACCACTACTACATCTATTTCTACTTCCTCTACTACTGCTACTTCTACTACTACATCTATTTCTACTTGCTCTACTACTACTACTACTGCTACTACTACTACTACTACATCTATTTCTTCTTCCTCTACTACTAATTTTATGACTGCTACTACTATTACTACTACTACTCTTTCTCTTTCTTTTCATATTCCCGTTGGTATATTTGTTGATACTGTTCACTGTGTTGGCAGAAAGTGTGTATAAATTATTGCTATTTCACTGAATGTACAGGACTTGTATTAGTCACATTAAATGTACATAAACCATTGTCATCAAATCAGAAAAAATGCATTTAAAAACATCTTCTTGAAATACTTTGTTTGTTTTTTGTTTGCATTGGTGTTTAATATAGGTATTGGGATTTCAGTTTAATGGTAATGTCCAGCATAGATGTCAGACGGAAGATTTTGGGGTCGAAACAACCCCACCAGCTCAAAAGATTTTCTTTAAAAAATGTTTACATCCAGGTCATTAATGGCAGGTGACATAAAGGACAGGTAACCACCCCTAAAAATGTGCCTGATGTGCTGCGTTGGATGACTTCCTCTTGAACCAGCTGGGCTATTTTCCATTCACAACTGGTTAAGTAAAAACCTACCGTCTTGACGAGAAGGTGCAAAATATGATACTTGTAACAAGAAAGCACATTTGATGAGAAAATATCTCATCACTGGTGTTAGTGGTCATTTAAAATTTTACTAGTAGTACTCTTAAATTAATATTTAAGGATTTAATTAGACATTTTAATGAATAATTTAAATTTGTATGCTAACCTAGACCATCCTTACCCAACCTATGTGCACTATGAATAGAAAAATATTTATAATTTTGAATGGTCATTACTGTCGACATAGTGCTTGTACAGTATGAAGAAACCTGTGGCATCTTACTCCAATCATGAAAATGGCTTTGAATTACTTAAATAAAAGAAGACAGTAAAATGAGAATAACAGCATATCAAATAAGATTTATCTTAAATAAAAAAAAATTATATATAAATAAATAACATGTTTTTTTATTAACAAAAATATTTTGTTTTATATCTACTATATCAAACGTCCAATGTGCTATTCTGTGAGAATCTGATATATATATTTAAAAAAACTTGTGCTACTAAATGAAAAGAATTAACGAGTGGTGGCATTTGGCATCCATCATGAGTTATATTCAGTACTTTTGTTGATCACATAGATTAATAGAACTTAGGTGTTTAGAAGTAAATTTTTAAAGTAATGAAAATTAAAATGCTTTTGAAAATTCACTACTAAATAAAGCAAAATATTTTTAATAAAATTAAAAATGTTGTTTGGCCCATGTGGGGGTCGAACCCACGACATTCGCGTTATTAGCACGACGCTCTAACCAACTGAGCTAACAGGCCTGAACGAAAGTTTCGTAGCAAACGAATCCTGATATACTTACCATTGGCAAATAATAAATAAATAAAAAAAATTTAATTTTTTTTATATTTATAAATAGGTTAGGAGCAGTATATATTATTGATTTTGTTGTATCAGAAAGACAGACTTGTTTTCTAAGTGAAATTTATTGCATTAAAACTGAAAAGATACACAGACATTTGTCGGAACATTTCGGCTTGATTCGTAAAATGACTGAAAGTTTATATCCGCAGAAAACCCGTCTATCGGAAGTTTTTAACAGTCAAAACACCGTAAAAGTTTTATAAACAGTGGCAAATACACATATCATTACTGTTTGTAAGCGAAAGTGTGCTTTTGATGATACTTTAGTTATCATTTATCCTAGGTCTTCTATTAGGCTTGTATTATTGAAAGCTGCACGAAATCGGTTCAATATTATATCATCTGATAATCAGATTTCGTTAGTATTCAATTTTCGTAACTATCTTTTTCATGACACTTAAATTCAGTATTGAGCTTCTATACGTTTTAATAAGTGAACCTCATTTGTTATTTTTTGGATGTTTTCTTAGTTTTAAAAGAAAGTAGGGAAAATGTTAAACCTCATCCCTCTGTAAGAGTTAACCCCTTCATCATCATGCTGAGGATGCATTCATTTTATAAGATGGCTTGGCACACTAACACTGGTACTGCACTCTGGCTCTGCATGAAAATAACTCTTACCACTTTTCTCATTTGTGTACATTTACACACACACACACACACACACACACACACACACACACACACACACACACACACACACACACACACACAC
>JAULBS010111668.1:0-15039 GCA_032355785.1 Symmetromphalus regularis | reverse complement strand
CACGTGGCAAAGTTGTAAATAAACTCGTAGCCAATGTAGGTCGCCATCTGATAGATCTATTGTGTTCTTTTGTTTTTACAAATGGTGGCACTAATCTGACAGTGAATCAGGGTACAGACACGTGCATTTTTGGAAAATCCTGCAAAATGTAGCGAGACTATCCAATCATCAAGTTTTATTTTTACTTTATAGTGTTAGGAGGTAGGGGTAGTAAATTTTTAAGTCGGACTAGTGAATTTTGAAAATCACTGATCCCATGGCTAGAGGATTAACAAAATAATTTCTAGAAGCCCTGGTTTTATATTTATATGCTTTTTTTTTAATACTAGTATTTAAGAATCATAAAATATTTGCGTCATGAAATATTAGCGTTTTGTATGGCCTCACAAAATTCGCGAATATTTTATGCTCGCTAACATTTCCTGATTTACAGTATATACAAAGTTAAGAAAGAACAACTTGCTTGTTAATTAATACAGAATTTGCGCGCTTATTAATCATGACATCGATATACGTTTGTGAAGTTAACAAAGAACACTTTCAAAAATAATTATAATAACCTACATTGTGTAGGCCTGCAAAAGGAAACAAAAGCCAGAATTATTTTTATGCATGATTATGGGTCTAAGCCATTTTGCATTGCATCCGTATCTTACTAAATTGCATCATACTAAGGGGAAATTGCTATGTTACATGCAAAACATTCACATGGCACATTTAACAACATTAATGTTTTATTTTGTTCAATGCAGTCAGTAAAAAATATCAGTATTTCACATGAAAATCGATTTCCAGTACAGGTATTGGGCCGGATTTAGAACTGGGGGGGAGGGGGCTCAATATAGAAATTAAATTAATGACAAATTAAAACAATGAATTTTATAATTATTACAAATTTGTTTTTATAAAGAAAAGGAAATGACGAAATGAGAGTACACACAGTTTACATTTGCAGGTAAATTTGAACAGTCACTGGAAATTAAGAGGATATCTTTTTAAGCAGTTCAGTTTTTTTCTAGTCAAAAGGGAAGATACATCAACATGTAATTATGGCTCTGATATTTGTGTTTCACTGTTTTGTAGTTCGAGATGTTTACGACTATTTTCGTGCCGTGATTGCAGCTGACGAGCGTAGTGATCGAGCTTTAGAACTTACGAAAGATGCAGCAGAGTTGAACCCAGCTAACTACACAGTTTGGTAAGAGTAAACAGTTTGTTGTTGAACTCAGTCAGTTTTAGACCGCTGCTTGTCAGTGATAACCCCCGCCTAGTTATAGGTTTTAGCTAGCTGAAGTATTCACATTTTGGATGTATCGCCTTTAAGTATAATCAGTTTCCGGGCTGTATCTGGGTCCGGTCTATTTTTGTACGGTTTGTTTACAACGAATCAGTGCACAAGTGAACCTTAACATCTGAATAATTATGTTACAAAAATACAAATCTTCACTTAGAGAAGACAAAATTAGGAAAAAATGTATAAAATTTACTTTAAAAAATTTGTTTAAAAGGTTGAGTGATACACAACACTTATTTGGCATTGTAGATTCACTCAATAACGTGCAACGTTGATACATACCAAAATAAGCAGCAATTGTCACTGGCAGAGCTCACAAACATGACATTGTGTCGTGTGCGTAAATTTACAAAGTCACGTGACGTATGTTTTATGGTGCAACAACTAGACTGTAACTCTGTCAAAAGGTAGACCAGTCCCGGATACCAATTCATAAAATGTCAACATCCGACCATGTAGGGATTTCTTTTTTTTTAAATATATTTAAACAGATAGGATTTGAAAGATTTGTTGGTTGATTTTAATAGTAACATAATGAAGGTAAAGTAATATTCTGTTACATTGATCGTGCTATTACAACTGCGCAGAAGCTATTCCCCCTTTATAGACCGGAAACTGGTTACACGAGGATACTTATATCTGTACTGGAATCAAAGACATGGAATTTTTTATCTCATTACTGGCCCAGAAGACTAACAGCATTTATATATATATATGTATGTATGTTTTGGAAGAAATAAACTATTTCATTTTAAATAATTAGTATACACACTCGTTAAGACCAGATAACAATGCATCATTTTCGTTAAAAGGGAAGTAACTCTTTATTGTATTTTTATTTTCCTAAATCATAGAATTTGTAATTAATGATTCAGTGAATTACATTGTTGTTAGTCAACGTTTTTAGGTTGAGTTTTTTTGTTGTAGTTTAAATGAGTCAACTGAGCCAAACTCAATTAATTGGAACTTTTCTGTTTTAAATACATGTACACTAGTTATTTCAATATAATAATGTTATTTTTTGCAGGCATTATCGGAGAATTATCTTGAAGGATCTGAGCAAAGACCTGCGAGAGGAACTGAAATATGTATCAACTGTCATTGAAGACAGCCCCAAGAACTACCAAGTATGGTAAGAAAAAATAAGATGTCAACATATTTTAATTGTCATTCACAATTATCATTTAGAAATAATACTACTCCTACAACAGAGATGATAATTACCTGCCTGTTGGCGGTTTTCAAATTTTTGCGATTGGTTGTGACACTTGTCGATGTTATTCCAAATCTATTGAGAAAATAAAGTGGTGGGTAGCACTATCGGTATGAAAGGACAGACTTGCATGTACGTTTAGCCAGAATAGGGCACATTGATTTAAATGAGTAGTATGTTTAGACATTGTATGTTTAACTATTTTAGGCATCATCGGCGGGTGTTGATCGAGTGGCTACATGATCCGTGTGACGAACTGTCGTTTACAGAAAAGATTCTTCGTCAAGATGCCAAGAACTACCATGCCTGGCAGCACAGGTAATGTTGTCCTATTGGTCAATCTTAGAGAGTTATGTTATAGGCTGCATGGTTGTGCCCACCAGATTTGTGTTTTTACATACAGATATTCTGCACTTAAAATTTATGTTATTCCTTTAATAATTTGAATTATGGCATGGTTATGGGTTTTTTTTTTGTCATTTGATTTTACAATTAAAATAATTATATGTTGATCGTTGAAATATTTCTTTATAAAAGTAAAACATGAGGCCAACAATAAACAAAATTTTCAAAGAACAGTGTGTGAGCGGTTTCATTCATAAAAGTCGTAATCATTGACATTATGTGTGGGTTAATATTCTTTTATAAATTTCTTAGAGAACTTGTTGAGTCGGTGTAATTGGTTCTTTTGCAGAATTATGGCCCATAGTTATTCATTTTATTTTATTTTTTCGTGGGGGGTTGCACCAAACAAATATTCACATATCTATCTTTGTTCTTTCGTGGAATGATGCCTAATAGTTGATTCATCTTTTTTTTATTTTATTCTGGGATGTCACCAAACAAACATTTATCTTGGTTGTTTCTTATGTTGACAGACAATGGGTGATTCAGGTATTCCGCTGCTGGGATAAAGAACTGGATTATGTTGCGAGGTTATTGAAAGATGATCTCCGGAACAACTCTGCATGGAATCAACGACACTTTGTAGTGAAAAACACAACAGGCTTCACAGACTCTGTCACTGAGAGAGAGGTTGCGTAAGTGTTTGAGTAAATCTACTAAAAACTCTGAAAAACAGGCTTTCAGAAACGTTACTTAGAGAGTGAGTCTTAGTAATCCTATGGTTAGTAATCCTATGGTAGGACATCGGACTCCAGCTGAAAGTAGTGGTTCAAAACCCGTTAGAGGCTGGCTCACACTGACTAAGTGTCAAAATTACCGATGTTTGACAATGAATTTTGATAGCCGATGATTAATAAATCATTATACTAGGGATGTGGCCTGGGTGCCAAGGGGGTGATAGCCTGAAAAAGTTTGGGAACCAATATGTTAGGCTATATGGTTTAAAACCTGCAATTGTTTGAACCATTAATTAGTATTTGATTTCTTTTTTCTCATAGTGTATATATACTTGTTCAATCTTTTTTGTTTTACACTTACAGGTATGCACAAGAAATGATAAAAAAGGCACCAAACAATGAAAGTGCATGGAACTATCTAAAAGGGTTTGTATAGAATTTAAATGCTTAAGAAGTAGTTGACCAAATTACATGTAGGTTTATTATCTGTTTACTAACAAGCAAAATAATTTACTTGTACTTTGTAACCTTCATTAGGAAGCTGTTCAAAGAACATATAATTTTAGTAATATATCTCGTATATAACGTACATTAATAAATAAATAAGAGTAGAATCTTAAACAGATATGTTTAAAAAAGAAAAAAATTGTTAGCCCAGGGGACTAATGACAGTTATAAATACTAATCTTTGTGCCTTTCGTTTACTGGATAATTTTACAATTTTTAAATTGGTTTTATTTTTTTAATCTTTCCAGTGTTCTACTAGACCGAGAGCTAAGCAAATACCCCGGCCTCATTGAGTTTTGTTCAAAACTTTACGAAGAGCATATCCGTTCTCCGTATCTGATTGCCTGCATGGTGGACACGTATGAAGAGATGCTGGAGTTAGGTTGTGAGAACAAAAACGAAATTCTCAAAAAGGCTCTAGAGGTTTGTTTCACTTCACAGATATTGTGACGGTGTTTAGAACAGTTTTGTCTTGCAGCTGTCAGAACTTATGACTTGTAGGTATTGTGATCAAATCTCATTTGAGATGTGGGGTTTTTAATCTCTATACAGGCTCCATCCCAGAGTGAGTGTTAAGCAAGGCTCAATGGGTAGGTGTACGCCACTTGCACCAACCAGTGGTCCACAACCGGTTTATCAAAGACTGTTGTCTGTGCTGTCCTGTCTGTGGGAAAATTAGTAAATACCATATATCTGACACATATCAAAGATATGATTTTCAGATAATTGTTCTGTTGCTTAAATTACAATTAATAAATATTAGCAGATTTTAGAAAATGTTTCAACACAATTGTGTAAAATTAATAAGTTTACTTAGGAATTTATTATACTGGATATTTAAATTACTTATAATATTTGATATGCCTGTAACTACTCATATTTTTGCCAGGTAAAGCAATGGATGACAGTTTGTTAACTAACAAAATGCCCACATATTTTTTCAGCTGTGTGATTCGTTGGCAGAAGAGTACGACACAATTCGACGAGAGTATTGGAAATATGTATCGAGATCTCTTGCATCAAAGTTTGGAACTGAAATTAGTGCTGGCGACTCCTAGTCCACAGTGTTTCTGTATTTTTCACTCTGATATTTGTGACAATACCCAGTTTCAGTTTAGACAAAATATCCGGTGCCATAATTCCTCTCACCAATCCATCTTAATTATGGGAATATTCCACCATTTTTGTGCATGGGTAGACATTTTGAAATTATTCCCCCTGGTTTGGTGGTTGGTAGCCTATAAAGGGGTTACTAGTCCCCATGAAGAATTACTAGTTCTTCCAGTTAGGGTTGGAATCGCGTGACAGGCAGACAAGCGATTCAGTAAAATCATTAACTTGGTTCATTTTGGGAAAATAAATCGGCATTCAAGTGTGTTACTTGCTATATTAGTCTTTCTCTAATCCTAAAATAGTATGACTGCATTGTAATACTGTTGACCCCGGGCTTTGTGCTATTTAAACTATTCATCTTCACAATATCAGGCCAAAGGATTTCAAATTTCATGAGATACACTTTTTCAGTTCCGTGCTTTTGGATCATGGAAACCCATCGGAAACTTTTTTGGTAATCAAAAATAACAGTTATAATAAGAAAATAATGGGAAATGAAATTTCAGTTCTGTGGTTCTGACTACACGTGACCAGCGACGATAGTTACGGTGAAATCCTATGGCCTGTCATTTTTTTATTGTGAGCTTTGGTTTCTGTTCAATCCATTTTACAAATCTGAATTACACTGGTAAGTGATATCCATGGCTGCATAACTGGTTATATACGTCATTATGGTGCATCAGTGTTACAAGGAGTAGTACACTTAGCCTTGGCTTAATAATGGACACAATTTCGATTTATCTTTACATTATTTAATGTTTATTTAATTATTAATTTACATTGTGTTTTGACCAAATAAAGATATTTGTTATGAGATGTAGATGTGTATCTCAGGAATAGAATCATCATATTTGGAAAGTTGTTCATGTTTGTGGGGTGGGTGCCCATAACTGTGCTTGTACAGAATTTTTAAAAATATACTTGCAGGGAATTACGTAAATAAGATTAACTGTTTAACGTATTTTAATTTTAAAAGTGTTGATTTACAGATATGTAGTGTGTTGGACATTGCAAATAATTCCAGTAAAAATGAATTTCTGTTTGGTTGATATTTAAATCTTCTGATTCTGGCAGTGTCTTGTTTAACTTATAAATATTTATAACACTGCATTATTGCCTATGTCATACAGCCAATTAGAACACTTCTTACAGCCCACAACAGTATCTACCTAAATCATCTGACCCATTCATTGCAATATATACATATGTATATTATATATCTTATGCAATCAATGTTACATTAAATTGTTTTTGCAAATTTGTTTACATATATATTCAGAGTTACCATTAGAATACCATTAAAACGTTATTTCATATTTGATAAAGTTTTTTCCTTTTTTCTCTAAAGCTTAAAAAATGAGTTACTCAGTTATGCCATGAGGCTAATGATATGATATAATGTACATAAATCTAAAACAAAATCAAAGAAATCAAACAAGATATAGTCGAGAGTTATTCTTTTGTTTCCTTGTTAATTATATTCAGTATAATTAATACACGTAACACAAAACACTTAGCAAATGTTTTAGAATGCTTGTTTGATGATGCAGTTGTTTAACATAGCTCAGCTTTATTTGCTTAATTACACTACCCCAGTAATGTATATGAATAGCGTATCTTTTTTGGGGGGGGTTTTGTGACTATTTTATTTTTAAAAATACTATATTATAATGCCTGAATTTCTAATAAAAGTTTTATTAATTTTTCTTTTTTTGGGGTGGGGGGTGGGGAGTGTGAGGGTAAAGCAGAAGCTGCATGTAGATAGAAACAGGCAATTCAAAATGTTATACAGTGTAACCCATCCTATTGGTGCAAACTAAGTAGATTGAAAAACTTATTTATTTTTCATGTGTAGCTGTGTGGATAAATTAAAATATTGAAAACAATATATCAATAGAAAATGATGAGCTTAATAAATGCTTTGATGGAATCTTAACTAACACTAAAATCGTCTAGCTCAACCATTTAAAAAAGGGAGAAAAAAAGGAAAATATGTGTATAAAAATCCAGCATGAAGTGAATAATATTGTGACTGCATGTAGTGCTTTTTATTACACTCTCAAATGCAAGGGAAATAACTCAAAACTGCTTGCATTTTACCACCGTTTAAATTCAATTTCTCCAGTATCATAAAATTATGGTAAAGGAGTTCTACTTGCTAGGAAGAAATTGCTGCAAGCAGTGTTTTTTTTTTTTTTTATACTTTGTCTAAAATTGTTTATGAAAATATACACCTGTGTACACAAATATTTTTCTTTATTTTTAGAATATATATTTTTTTATTTAAAGAATCTCAGGATCCATTACATTCATAAAATTAATTTATTCACTTGTTTAAATGCTTACTTTGATTCAAATATAGAAACACCCATGCATGTAGTGCTTTAAAATTATTAATTTTTTTTTGCATGTAAATAGATAATGGTGAACTTAAATTCCTATTTATTCCATTTTAAGAAGTGTTGCTTGCATAAACTTTGAACTTTTAGTTTATCCTCTTCGTTTGGCAGCTTTGCCATTGGAAAATGGCTTTGTGTTGTTATGCTTTGAAAGTATGCATGTAATTTTCCTTGTGTTGGCCAACTGAATTTTTGAATCAAAGGACTAATTTGCTTACGCAATGTTTCTTTTATTGAATTATAATTCATTGTGACTTAATATTTGATGCAACAGGATGTAAAATGAAATTGTCAATAATATTGTTCCTTATTTTGTTTCGTTTAATTATGTATACAACATATTTGTGTGCAAATTTGTACCCAATTTTGGTGTGCTAACAGCACAGATGATTAAAAATAAACAATTGAACATTTATTTTGTATTTTATTTTTGTTGTATGACTATGCCTATTAGACAGTTACGTTCTAACTTTTAATTTATTTTATAGTGCTACAATCTAGCAAGCCGAAGGTCACTCTGTGTGAAATATGTATTATCTGCTTGGAAGGGTGGGGGAGGAGGACTAAGACTGGGAGCTTCCTGGAAGTGGGAGTGGTGGAGTTGGGGATGAGGTGTAGGCATGCCCCCAACCTAAAAAAATATATTTTTAATCCATTTTTTTTTGTTTTTGAATGCCTATTCCGGCTAAAACCTTCAAACTATATTAGATCCCCTGTGTACTTGGTATATTTGCACTAAGATATGGCTAAGTGTTATATTGATATAAAGAGAAATATTGGAAAATATTTGGGCATTTTATTTCAATTCTTTGAAGCAAAAAGTGGCATCCCGAGTTTATACCCATGAAAGTGATTTTTTTTTGTAATGTGATTCCAAAGTAGCTGAATGGAATAAAAATCAAATTGCAATGATCTTGTTCCAGATGTTGGGTGTATGTGACATACTTGATTAGAGCAAACATGGTATTTGTGTAAATTCACAAGAATAAGTTTTTCATTTATTTTGTTCATGGTTGTAATGCAGTAGGTGGGACTATTTAAAATAAATCTGGCTAAAATGTATTAAAAATTTAAAACCCTCTTATTAGGCATACACTCCCCATAAAAAGGCTTCTATTTTTGTATGGAGAAGGATGTAGCTCAAACTTAACGTGTCCACCTATGAAGCTGTCTGTTATCTGATCGATCCTTCTCGGTGGACCCATTAGCAGTTATTTTGTGCTATTTTTCGTTCCAACCAGTGGTCCACAACTAGTTCATTAAAGACGATTGTATGTGCTGTCCTGTAGCTGGGACCGTGCATATAAAAGATCCCTTACTGCATATCAAAAATAGTAGCCTATGTGGTGGCAGTGGGTTTCCTCTATATAAATGTCAGAATGAATATATGATTGACATTCAATAGCCGATGATATGATAAATTAAATTAAATCAATGTGCTCTAGAGGCATCGTTAAATAAAACAAACTTTAATTTTTCTATTTGTGTATATATAATTAAATTATTTGAGGTTATTTTGTTTTTAGATAATCAATTTCTTTGTTCAGTAGTCTAAGGGGAACAACTCTATTTAATATGTTAAGATGAAAAATAGAGTTATCTCTCTTAGACCAGTAATGATTGCCTCTGGTTAGGCTTATTATCAACAATAACTTTTCGATTCTTCGGTTGCACATAATTTTAATAATGTTATTAATTAGTTAATAAAAATTAACAGTCGCCATTTATAACGTTTTTTGTCGTTTATTTATTTTTTATTTTTTTTATTCATAAATGCGTAGAATCGTACCGTAGACGTCACAAATTTAATGTAAGTTCAAAAGTTATTTACGTTTTGTATAATTTGTAATATAAATATTCTCTACTTTCGGTAACTTATCAATCCTTCCAACTATAGACAAATCAGTTTTCGGTTCGTATGTCTTCAGGTACTTTATTTATTTCACAGAGCAATCACTTACATAACTGATTATTATTAGCAATTATTAATTTTGTTCACATTGTGGTCTAAGGGGAATAACTCCATTTAGTTATCTACTCAGTCTTTATATTACTTTTGTAACAATGGGATATTAAAATTAAGAGGAAAAAAATAATAGTTCGTCAAGAACAAACTTCTATTCTAAATTCACATCCTTCAGTAATATAAATATTAAAGGTTATTTATTTTATTGATTTCAATTTCTTTTCTCAGTGGTCTAATGGAAACAACTATAAAATTATAGTATCAACTATTTTTAGACATGAAGATGTAAAATAGAGTTATCTCTCTTAGACCACTGATTTTTATTGAAGTGACCGTTTCTTTTTCAACAGTTCTTAGTAAAACAGTGGAATTTCACAGCTTATAAAATTATTTATAGGATAAATTGAGAATATATACATTAATTTTGATGCTTCAATAATTACACATTTTTTTGGATTCGCATTAGGCTACATTATGTAAAATAGAGTTATCTTTCTTAGACCATTAACTTTACGTAATTTTGTAATTGATGTTTACTCAACAAAATACTTCAAAAACCGTAGCGTAGCGTGGACGGGGTCACAGGAAATTAGATGGGGAAGGAGGGGTCCCATTTTATTTATTTTATTATTATTATTATTACGGTAATGAAATACGTAAAACGGAAGTTGATTTCTGCAAATTGAAACGACTGGTATTTGGTAGGAAACTATTTTCCTACTGTTGGTATGCGTAACGGCGGATCAATAACTGAGGGTTACGTTACTAGCAAGTTTCTAAGGTCTTGGAAGTTTGGTAAATTGACGTGGAATCTTGGTGCTGAAACCCATTTAATCATGCAAAGGGGAATGTTTTCTAAATTCACTACTCTTATACAGCAAGCAGTTGATTCGGTAAGAATTTGCAGTAACTGTTACTGTTTTAAAACATTTATTTGAAGCACGAAAATTTACTGTTGAATTGAGGTTATTCAACTTATACAGTTATTGGCAATTTGGCATTTATTATATTGGAAAGCAACCAGGGACCTGACAGGGTCCATGCGATCACCTATCATCCTATGATGCTGAATTGTGAAGGAATGTTTGAGAATTCCTTGATTTAATAATGAAAAAGATTACCTGTTGAGTGTTTCAGGGGAACCACAATACCACTGCAGACAGTAGGATTTCACGGTAATGATCCTTACCGGTAATGTGTCGTTACCATGCTGGGAAAACTACAAAACCAAAATTTTGTTTCCAATGATATTAATTTACCCATCACCAATTTTATGGAACCGAAAAACAGTTACCCATGGGTTCCCATGAGTGCCAGACACGGAACCCAAAATGTGTTTCCTATGAAATCTGAAATCCTACAGCCTGTACTGATACTGATAGTGAATAAGAAACATCAGACAGTGACAGCAGCTTAGGCACTCATAAATTATATTGTTTGTTTTGGCTCGTCCACCCGCATTGTTTTTCTGTGATGGTTTTGTCAAATCGTACGTGTAAATTATATTTTTATTGGTTTTTTTTTAGAAACTAGAACTTACAATAACCATATCAAAATTGTTTACGCTTTATATTTCAACAATTTAGAAGTAAATTACCTGGATATTTTGAAGACTGCGTTGGAAGTTTTAATGTCACTGCTATTACACTGGGGCTAACAGGTTGTTTCGCCCTCATTCCCATTCGCCTTGGGTCGTTTTGTAGGTGATGTCCTCAGACTTCAATATAGCAAAGGCACAAACAAAATCTAACTCCTCAACATACTTTCTTGGGTACAAGTTCATGCTATTTAAGCTTGTTTTAAAAATAAACCCTGTTTTGTTTTTTTCTGCCTCCCACATTGATTTTTAAACTGTGGTACCCAAAACTCAAAATTAATTTATCGTGGCCTTACAGGCTTTGCCATTTCAGTCTAGAATGATCATTCTCTTAGCACTAGCAGTTACATATAGCCTAAATGACATATCAATTATCATGCAACTTCAAATTCATTATGCATCAAAATAAGTTGTACATATAGTTATCTTCAGAGTACCCAAAGGACTTTAAAAAATTGATAGAACGATCATTTAAAATATAATTTTATTATTTTTACATAACCCTTTTTTCGTTCATGCTGAATCTTGGATATTGTATACAGTTTCTTTGATTGCATAAACTTCCAATATTATATACAGTACTTTTATTTTAGATTTTTCAGAAGAAAAAGTTGTGCCCTGTTTTTGGAATCTGCATTTTGATCCACAACTGGTTTATCAAAAGCCGTGTTATATTCTATCCTCTCTGATATAGTGCATATAAAAGATCCCTTGCTACTTATCAATAAGAGTAGACACTGTGGTGGTAGCAGGTTTCATCTCTTGTACTAGTTAACACTAACCTCTGCACAGGAAGCTGAACTGTGTGTCCAGGACAGTGTGCTTGAGCCTTAATTGGATATACACACCAAAATAAGTACAACCAACCAATGTAGCTTCTTTGATTATTCATTTTTGAATATTATTATTACAACAGTTGTGCATAACACATCCTTCTGACTTTAGAATGTCAAATTTGTTTATTTCTCATTTCAGTTTTCTCCAGATCTTTCTTTGCTGGAAGAGTTTGTATATCACTGGAAGGCTGTCACCAACTACTTTGTTAATAGCAGAGGTATAGTATTTATCAGATGATGTCATAGGGTTGGAGGGGTAAGGAGAGTTGCAAATATATATTTTTATGTACATGTATGTATATATGTATGTATGTGATACTATCCAATTAGTAAACATACATGTACTGTACATAGCTTAAGTTTGTAGTTTAAGTACTGTTCAAAGTCACTTTCATGGTTTTAAGACTACTTTTGATTTTAAAGCATTTTATCACTCTCTCAACTTCTGAAATAGCTCATGGCAGTAGGCAATTCCATGGAGACTGCCATGGAATTGGTCATTCTCCATGACTGTGGACTAATTATTTTTTTCAAAGTGTATTTTTTGAGCAAAATCAGAGTTGGTAACGTGTGAATCCTAAAATTACCTTGGAAAATGCTGTGAACACTATTTCTCCACAGCATTTATTTTGCTATGGACATTTTCTTAATTGCAGGGGTTGCTGTTACTGACAGTAGAGAATAGTATCTAACTATGGACCAATTATTAGCCCATTTTGTTAAATACAGGTTTCTATGAATTATTTAAGGATCCTAATCTTATAAAATGTAAATGTGTCTAAGAAAAAAGGGGGTTTGAAAATGTGGCTCTGTTCCACTATATTTTTGCTGTTAATAGTTACTGGTATTTTATTACATTTCGAATGTCAAGTATTCAATTTGAAGCTGATCTCTTCATCCTAATGTATAATTCATATTTCATTACATTCAAGCTTTCTAACTGGGCTTTTAAAAAAAAATTTTTTTTCCTTCAGATGAGAGATGTCCCATTCAGCAAACTCAGATTCCTGCCCACGTTGAACAGATGATGCGTATCCTCTCACAGGAAGAGGAGGAGTCTAACGGCAGTGGAACCACTGGACCGTGTCTGGAGTATGTTCTTCAACACAAGCTGATGGAGACGCTCTACACACTGGGACGAACAGATGTGAGTTATATTACTGGCTGGTTGTAATGTCATATGAATTTGTGTACATCTAAATGTACGTTAATTATTACAGGGTGTTCATTACTACAGGAGCGGGATATATCTTGATCGGTAGCATTTACCTGTGAAGCGGTCAGTCATTGGATCGATCCTTCTCAGTATATCCATTTGCAGTTTGGGCTATTTATCATTCCAACCAGTGGTCCACAACTGGTTCATCAAAGGCCATGGTATTTGCTGTCCTGTCTGTGGGAAAGTGCATTTAAAAGATTCCTTGCTGGTTATCAGAAATAGTTGCCTAGATGTAGCATCAGCAGGTTTCCTCTAAAGACATGTGAGAATGACCATATGTTTGACGTCCAATAGCCAATGATAAGTCCAATAGCCAATGATAAGATAAAAATCAATGTGCTCTATAGGCATCACTGAATAAAACAAACTTTGGAAAAATCCCAAAATTTGATTATTCATAAAATATTCGTTTTTTTCTAGATGTGGTATTGCATTTATTACTGTTCACTGTCAAGATCATTCGTAATGTATTTGTAGGTATGTATCTACAATGTACATGTATATTTAATAGCATGATTGTTGTTTGTATTAATTATCTTTAATTTGTATTTCAGCATCCACCAGGAATGAAACAAATTGTTCTTATATTTTTCACAAAAATGCTGTCTCGAATTAAGCACCCACTGTTGCCACATATCAACGTCCATAGAGCAGTGCAGGTAATGTATTCCGATTACACATATTTGTGTATGTGTAAATGCTTTGATTTATTGTCAGATTTAACACAATTGCTTCACTTACTTTGGAAAGTGTTGATCATTCAGAATACAAAATTTGTTTTGTGGTTGGTATAGCTTTAAAATGTGTGATACACATGCTATTTAGTTAATATAGATGTGTTAAATATTAGAGGTATTTATTAATTGTCTGTTTTATTCTAACAGTAGTTAAATTAATGATGTTTAACTGATTCACTGCTGGTGAATGTTTTAGCAACATTATTCTCTGTGCTGAGCATTTTTTTCTTCTGAATTTGTCAAAAAAATAGGGAGTTGTGCAATTGTAGGTCACTCATTTTCAGTCGTCACTTTCTTCCATATAATCGTCATCTGAATTGGAGTTCATTATTAGTTCCATGGTTTCAGATTCCCTAAACAGTCATGCAGGTCATCCACATGTTTCATGCGAACCTGATGACATTTCGGCTGTTAGATGTTTATTTTTTAAAGATTTTTGAAATAAACAAACAGGAAAAGTTGTTGAGGCCGGCCGGAAGGACATCCATTAATACTACTACACTGAGCAGTCATTTTTTGGATAGCTTTAATTATATGTAAATGACCTCATATCAATCGAGGTCTCAAAATGTATATACACATCGCTCACACATGTATGGAAAGTGGTTTCTGATGTAAATATACATCGCCCGCAGTGAATCGGTTAATATAATTATATTCACATATACTTTGTGATTGCTATTAGGGACATGATGTTTTGTGTTTCAGAGACTAGTTAAAACTTGTGGAGAAACAAAGGCGGCACCATCAGAAAAGGAAGAAATAGAATATCTGTGCACTGTGTGTTCCAAGATTAAATCGGATCCCTATCTGATTAATTTTTTTATTGAGGTAATAATTTGTAGTTGGTACATTTTGTGTTATAAAATATGAGTAATCAGTGCAGAGTAATGTCATCTCATTATTATGATTACATAGGTTTCCCCAGAGCGTTAAGGTGGCACGGCCCGTGCTCCCTTATCTCATCAAGTAAGCGCCTTCATGTCTGGTAAGCGCCTTAGCTCAAGTACCATGTTGGCTTAATTTGCGAAGTGCAAGGTGTGAAAAAACAAAGCTGTAAAACTTAATTGTCTCCA
>JAULBS010111657.1:0-15039 GCA_032355785.1 Symmetromphalus regularis | reverse complement strand
GCTTATCATACACTACCTGATTTATCAATATTGGTAAGATCCTCCTATAGTCTAAAGCTTATCATACACTACCTGATGTATCAGTGTTGGTAATATGCTTCTATGGTCTAAAGCTTGTCATACACTACCTGATTTATCAGTGTTGGTAATATGCTCCTATGGTCTAAAGCTTATCATACACTACCTGATTTATCAGTGTTGGTAATATGCTCCTATAGTTTAAAGCTTATCATACACTACCTGATTTATCAGTGTTGGTAATATGCTCCTATAGTCTAAAGATTGTCATACACTACCTGATTTATCAGTGTTGGTAATATGCTCCTATAGTCTAAATCTTTCCTTGTCTACATGATTCATCAGTGTCAAGGGCATGCCTGGGCCTTTTGTGGTTATATGCACAGCATTGATCACTGAAGGTGCAAACGTGGTAGGGGGCCAGTAAACAAAGGGGATAGTAAACAAAGGGGAGTTACTCAGCAATAAAGAATGTGGGAAAAGGGAAATCACATGTTGAACGTTTGGAACGTATAGTCTAAAGATTGGATACGTGGAGATAACCACATTAATTGCATATTTGATGTGCTATTATTCATTGGTAACTCTAATAACAGCATTTACAGTGTACCCCACACTGTTAAATAAACACTTTACTGGCTGTTATCACTTAGGATCTTATGGATGCACTAGGAATTAGAAAAATATTGTATTTCTTAAACTGATGTCACTTGGACTTTGTGACAACACTTTCATTATCTTCTCTGTGAAAATAAGCATAATTGCCTAATTTTGCATCATTCTAATGCTGTGTATATACTGCCCATTTTTTCTTTACTCAAGTTTTGTGCAATTGCCAATTTCTCTTCATGAAAGCTACATCCAGTATCCATTTTCTTTTCATTCTACATTTGTGTTTACTTTGCCAAATTTCTCTTAATCTAAAGATATGTGCATTTCCCAGTTTTAGTAAATTTAAAACTGTTAGCATTACCTAATTTCACTTCCCTAAGAATCACTGCTCAATTTATAAATTGTTCTTTTACTGTCATCATTGCTCATTTCTACATTGCTCTGTCTCAGTGTTTCAATTATATTCTGTAGTATTTGTAAAATATCCAAAAACAGATTTAAATTATTTGTCCTATTTCTGAACAGCACTTTTCTGATATGTTCTATTTCATTTCCTAAGTGTCCTGTTTTAGTTTAAATCACCTAGTCAATTCCCAATCTTGTGTTATACATGTAATATCTGTTATAAATTCTTTGATAATTTTATTGTTTTACTTATCCCACTGTAGATCGTTCTGGTCTGCAAGATATAGAGAAGATTGAACAGATACAGGAACCCATGCTGGAAGCATTGAAACATTACATCCGGTCACGTCGTCAAGAGCAACCTCACGTCTTTGCCAAACTCCTCATGAAGCTCACTGATCTACGCAGCATAAGTGTCAAAGGTAAGATACGAGAACTATCTCACATCAGTTCATACGAGAAATATCTCACATAGGAAATTGTATTTAACTAGTGGTACTTAATATAACTGTGTTTATGTGACGTCTCATGGTAGGTTGAGACAGTTTTAAGTTAGGACTGTGTTAGGTTAAAATGGTTGAATTGTAAGGTGAGTTTGAAGATGACTGATGTTTAAGGTAGGTGATATTGGTCAGTGTCTGGCTATAAAACACATACACTTGGTTAGGAAAAAGCTTTAAATAATGCTAAATGTTTATAAATAAATAATTTTATACAATAGTTTACTATGATATGAAAGTTTGATTAATATGGACTATTACATAATAGGCACCAAATTCCTAAAATTGAAAACATTAACAAGATTTAAATTTTTTATTTATTGTTTCCTTATTTTTTTTTAAGAAAAACAATTGTAGGCTTAATTAATCCTGTTTTGAAAGTATGAATAATAAATATAGTAATACAAATGCAACAACCAGTTTGTACCAGTCACTTTGTTACTAACATTTTATAACAATCACACTGCACAATACATTTTGTAACATTCACACTGTGCAATACATACTGAACCAATCCTATTGCATGATACATTGTAAAAACAGGCAAAATACAACAATACACCAGTCTTTCTTTAAATTTTACAATTTCAGTTTTACTTTTATAAATGATAGCCCATTTAAGTAAAATGATAATCAATGATAAGTTTTAAAATGATTCCGGGGTCAGTGTTCATAAAACCTATAAAATCTGGGCTTAAAAGTAACATGACAATTCCATAAAAATAGACTTTTGTTTCAGCCTTGAGTCAAAGACTCTTAAGGGCCATTTCTCATGCCTAGGTTATCAACAGGCTTTGGAAAACTACTTGTTACCTTTTGGTTAAGCCATAGGTTATAGGTTATTTGAGTTGTGTGTTACATGTGCACAGGTTTTCGGAACTCAAGGTTAATAGCACTGCTCGGTATGAGATGAGATGTTTCAATGTAACCTGGTGTTACCTAACCCAGAAATTGATCCTAAATATTTTCTTGAAGAGTGGAACATAGCTCGGAGGTAGAGTGCCTGCCTGAGGTGTGACTGGTCATTAGATGGATATTCTTCACTGAACCCATTGGCCTATTTTTCATTCCAGCCAATGGTCCATGCCTTGTATAATAAAAGCTATGATATATTCTTTCTTGTCAGTGGTAAGTTTGAGATTCCTTGCTGCTAATTGAGAGAGTGGTTTTAATGGGTTTCTTTGGGGAATTACATATTACAAACACCATGAGTCTAACACCAAATAGAAGGAGTGGGATCTAGCTCAAACGGTAGCTAGTCTGCCTGTAAACCGGTCGGTCGTCAGATCGATCCTTCTCAGTGGACCCATTTGCAGATTGGGCTATTTTCCATTCTAACCAGTGGTCCACAACTGGTGTATCAAAGGCCATGGTATGTGCTGTCCTGTCTGTGGGACGGTGCATATAAAAGATTCCTTCCTGCTTATCAGAAGGAGTAGCCTATGCGGCGGCAGCGTGTTTTTTCTAAAGACATATGTCAGAATGACCATATGTATGATGTCAAATAGCCGATGATAAGATAAAAATCAATGTGCTCTAGAGGCGTCGTAAAATAAAACAAACTACCTTTTAACACCTAATAGCTGCTGAGTAACCAATGTGTCGGGCTGTCACTAAACAAATTCTTCTTATCTTCTCTTAAATTTTAAGTTTAAATTTTCCTCTTGTTCATAGTCCATTTAATAATGATAAATGATTTTTAGTCACCAACAAGTGTATGTGTTTTATTTGGTCAGACTTCACGGATAGCAATGTGTAGGATGCACCTGTGATAGTGGTCTCCCAATTTTAGTAGCACTCTGTATTATAGTACATGTTTGCTTTTGCAGCCATTTTATTCTATATTTTGTGTTGCTGCTATAAATAAATTTGTAATCCCTTTGTAGGGCTTGGCTACAGCTTTTTTGTTGCTAAATATAGATGAAAGATATTCTCTATCAAGTAATAGTTTTCATTCCTCTATGCCCAGTAGTTGGACTGGAATTTGTGACTAATGTAGTCACAGGCAAAAATGTTGCATATATTAGGCTTCAAAATATTAATGATCAAGAAAGTGTATCTTCTGCATAATATAAAACATTGTTGAAAATAGTTTATCAAGATGTTTTGTTTTCTCTCTAGATTATTTCTGTTTTATTTGATATGATATTACAAAGGTGGAAATGTCAAAGATAGAATTTTTTTCTTTTATATAACTAATAGACAGATCTACATAAATGCATATCTCTTTATAGCATTTAAATGGTAAATTTCCGATAAACATTTTTGTCCTTATTTTAAAAATATTTTAATTTTATTTTTTTATTCATTTCCAGTAAAGTTTGTTAGGTTATTTAGGTGTTTGTTCCAAGATTTCATTAATAAAATTATTTTCAGTTTAATTGTGAAACAGTTTTTAATTTTTGTTTGTTTTCTCTTGTCCTACATCCCATCCACCTCCTTAAACTTAAAATAACAGCAAAGATGAATTAATCAATACTTTAAGTTTGTTCCTTTTATTTTAATATATTTAAAGAACATTGCTTAAACTTCTGTCAGGGAAAAACAAACTTAAATTTTATTTTATTAGATGCATAGATAACATATGATCTGATTTTTCTACATGAGGTATATTATAGAAATTTAAACACTGTTATTGATTTAGTATTACTGGTAAGTTTTAATGTTAATAAAAACAAATATTTAAAAAATAATTTATATAAAATATTTAAAAAAAAAGAACAAAAAATTAACATTTCATTTTTAATTTATTTTTGAGTAATTATTTAAGAATATAAATGGCTGTTCTGCTTAGAAAAGCAGCAAAACTAATCTGCTAGAATTTAACTTTTGATTTGGTAAATATGGGAAACTAATATTTTTAATGTTGACTGAGCATGGGATATAACATTGTGTTTAATTGGTTAGTGGTGTTAAGCATGATAATGTTTCATTGGTCAGTGAAAAATTATATTTTGAAATTCACCTTTTGTATGGACAATGAAGTAATTGTACCATTGTCTTCTGTGCATTGTATTTATGAAATAAATAACAGAAAATAAAGATGAATCCTGCAAATAAACTATTGTTTGTTATTTGTAATATTGCCCATATATCTTTAAACATTCTGAATTTTATAAGTTATATTTTCATGTTTTGTAAACAAAATGTGATAAAAGTATTTTATAATTTTGTAAAATAAAACAAAATTGGTGAATTTTTTTTATATTGTATACAACTTAAACTTTAATAAGGTCAAATATTCTAATATTAAAGTTAAGTTTGGTAATGTTTTAAGTAACTTTGGAATTACTATAAAATAGTGAAAATAAACAGTAATTTAATCAATTGATGCAAAAAGTTAAAGACTAGCAATTCATTTTTTAAAAAGTCGTCTATTCTTTTTGTTTTTAGAAATTATGAAAGTTACCCAGGTTTCTTTTTTATCTCATTTTTAAAAGACAAAATGGTTTACTCCTTTTCCTTTCCAGTGCCAAACTCACCAGACCTTGCTGTTTTGCCCATTCCCACTCCCCCCTGCCCACTCCCACTCACCCCTGCCCACTCTCACTCACCCCTGCCCACTCCCATTCACCCCTGCCCACTCCCACCCACCCCTGCCCACTCTCACTCACCCCTACCCACTCCCACTCACCCCTGCCCACTACCATTCACCCCTGCCTACTACCACTCACCCCTGCCCACTCCCACTCACACCTGCCCACTCACCCCTGCCCACTCCCACTTACCCCTGCCCAATACCACTCATCTCTGCCCACTACCACTTACCCCTGCCCTCTCCAACTTACCCCTGCCCTCTCCCACTTACCCCTGCCCTCTCCCACTTACCCCTGCCCAATACCACTTACCCCTGTGCACTACCACTTACCCCTGATAACTTCCACTTACCCCTGTCCTCTCCCACTTACCCCTGTCCTCTCCCACTTACCCCTGCCCAATCCCACTTACCCCAGTCCACTCCCACTCACCCCAGTCCACTCCCACTCACCCCAGTCTACTCCCACTCACCCATGCCCACTCCCACTCACCCCTGCCCACTCCCACTCACCCCAGTCCACCCACTCACCTCTGCCCACTCACCTCTGCCCACTCCCTCTCACCCCTGCCCCTGCTTACTCCCACTCACCCCTGCCCACTCCCACTCACACCTCTCTTTCATAATATGAGGAATAAGGCAGAAATAAAAACAAATTCAGACTTTGTAAAATTGTGGTTGCTTACAAATTCAGACTAAGTAAAATGTAGCTTGCATTTTATAATGAGATTTTTTCAAATCCTTATTTTTCTTATTGAAATGTTTTCTTTTTACAAATTAATTTGGCTTACTTATGCAGATGGTATTTTTGAATAATATATATCTATTTTTGGTTATATGAGATTTTTTAATACTTGATGGAGAATATCTTGACACCTGCTTGATTTGCTTGATTGATAGCTCATACAAGCTGCATTGCAAGCTTATATTTATTGCGACCTTTTTGTTTTTTGTTAGCTGTGGGATCCCATGGGAGCTGAATTGTTATTTTATGAATACTGGTAAACAGAAAAATATTAATTCTACACTACAACTAAGATACAAAATATTAATATGATTTTCATCTGTGATTTACAGTTATGGTTAAAAATATTTTAGAAAGGATTTTGAATTTTAGATTAAAAATAGTAAAATCAACAATCTTTTTACTGACAGTAAATATGTTTATGATACAATATTGTACTGTAGATATATAGTATAGTGCTGGTTTTTATTGATAGAGTACTTTTTAATGTGGAAGTTCTTTTTACATGATAATACAAGGTGTCTAATTTTTTACCCTCTTTTAGCAATAAAACACAAATATGAAATCTTTAAAAACATTTTCTGCCATCTAGAGTTTTCATAACATTATGGTTGTTTGAGAACAGCCACTATTCAGTCTGAACATTTTGGAATTTGATGATGACATAATGCTAAATGTGTAAAATAGGCATGTAACCATTTGTACAACAGTTAAGTAGTCGTCATTGCTTAAAAAAAAAAAGAAAAAAAAAAAAAGACTCAACCCAGATGGTGTGTTATATTATGATTCAGTGTTATAACATTATTATATTTCAACTAATAAAAATACTACATGCATAATACAATGTGGTGCCACACAGTCATTTCATTTATTTTAAAAACGATCATGTGATCTCCAATTCAGCTCCCATTGGCTGCTTGTTTAAGCAGTCCTGCTTGTCCTTGACTTCAAATGATCACCCAGCTTTTATCCTGCATGGGCTGCTTTCGTTTTGCTTATTTCATTTTTATTCAAAACAATCAGGTGAAAAGCAGACTCTTCGATTTGCACTAGACCACCTGTCCCAAGCTCTAATCCTTCTAGACATCCCCAAATCTAGCACAGTTGAACTGACCATCAAACAAGAACCTATTGATTTGGAAGCCAGTTCCATGCCAGCTCCATCACAACAACAACAAAACTATGTGATGGCTGAACATCTTCGGTCAAGTCTGGCCTTATCTGGCATGGTTGCAATGCAACACAAGCAGCTCCCAATACATGCTCTGTCGGGTGTACCAGTAACGGGGTATCAAGACCAACAGCCCAGTTCCTCCACACACCATACACTTCATGGCAATATGTCTGGATATCAGGATCGATATCCACAACACTCCCCGGTGATGAACATGCCAACATCACATTCAACAATACAAAGAATGATGTCACTGAAAGATGTCAATGTTGCTTCTCCTCTTCCATTACCATTATCAACAAGCAATGTGTCAGGAATGCCAACACGTTTAGGATCACAAAAAATGAGTCCTTTCATGCCCAGTACCCCAGGAAGCCGGTCCTTTGCATCTGAGAGCCCTAACTCATTTTGTGTGTCGCCTGATTCTCAAGGACTGGATCAGATTTTGTCATCACCTGGTCTGTCAGATATTGATAGTATTTCACCATCGATAACTGGAGCTGTTGCACTGTCTCTGTCACCAAATGCCTTGTTGAATGTGATATGTTATTCCGACCAGAGCAAACTTATACAAGATGAAGTCAATTTGCTTGGGAATGGAACTGCAAATGAAACTGACAGTATTCTCTGTGAAGCTCAGGGGATGGTAACAATTAACCAACACTCGATGCCCGGTGACGGATTGAATAATGGACAAAACAATGGAATACCTATGAGCACTGAGCAAATGATCCAGTCAGATCTGTTGAACAATGACATGATGAGAATGAATACTTCATACCCCGGTGATAGAATAGAAAGAAATGCTAACAATAATGGTAATGCTAATTTAGTGTGGAATGATGGAGGTGGTGTAGGAGGATTTGGGGCAATGCTGACGTTGTCTACAAAGTCGGAAAAGCTGTTGGAACAGAATGTGAACACTGGTGAACATGTGACCCCGCTGAGCAAGATTATTGGTGGAGCTATGAGTGATACTATGCACATTTAGTTTTTTTCACATAGAGGCTCTTTCTCAGATGGATTATACATAACACTTTTTTTTTAAATCTAAGAACAGATTAAGGTAAACATTTTGATGTTTTTTATTAATTATTTTAAAACATATGCAACTGGATAAATGTATCATGAAATAAATCTGCAATACAAAGTTATTTTGAGGAATGTGTGAACATATTTCAAAACTACCAAGTCATCAATTATTAAAAATAATTTTATGACTGAAGACATTTTAATTTTAAATTTTCACATTTATTATATAAGCTTATTTTTTAATTAGAAATGGAAAATTTCTTTTTAAAATAATATCCACTTCATGAAATGAAATTTTGATGTTTTATCAGTTATTTTTTTGAGTTATGTCACTGGTTTTAAAACAAAAATACATACTGTATGAATAGTGAGCTTTTATAAAAATAAAAAAACAATTATTATCTTATAATTAAAATCTTGTTTAGTAAGCTTATTTTTAAATCAGATTAATTTTTGGTTATGTATAATCCACCAGAAAATAATTTTGATTTGTTAGATTTGTTGACTTATTGTTTATAGTTTGTGTTTTATTAGAATAATTATACTACACTAAGGGAAGTACATGTACTAACTCTACAGAGGAGGAAATAACCCCTAATAATGGGAGGTAATAACTTCACAAGGGAAGTAATTACTCCCAATGGTGGTAATTAATCCAAAGGGAGATAATTACTCATGAGATAGGAAAAACTCCATAAGGGAGGTAATAATTACCCAGGGGAATTAATTACTCCTCAAGGGACATAATAACTTCTTTGGGCAAGTTATAACTCCATTAAGGTAGAGCAGTACTTGTCTAGTATTTTTGCACAGTATATTTTCAGCAACCTACTACCTCAAAACTTGTAAAAGCTGTTTATAGGAGATTTTTCTCAACATTTGTTTACGTGTCCATAAATTTATCTTTGTTATTGGTGTTGTGATTGTTGTTGGGTGGGTGTGAATAGGGGGTGTCTACATATATTTATGACAGTATTTTCTTTAATTTTTATGCATATCACTATTATCTTCTTAATCTAGACCAGCGTTGTGTTGGGGTAAGAGGGATCGTCATAATGCAGTGGGTGTATAGACATTCACCAAACTAAGAAGGGAAACATTTATGAAAAATAGCCATATTAAATCAACTTTCTTATATATAATTCAGCTATTAGAGTAACACGTTTTTAATGCACCGCTTCTATAAATAATAAACACACCCCGACATGTTACCAGTTTATGTTTAGTTAAAGATGGTGATTTTGGTAGGAGTATAATGTTAGCTATCGGGTGTGCCCTCATGTGGATATAGTTTGGTGTGCATTTGTAGTCCATTTTGTGTTTTTACATAGATTTCTATAAATGTTAGTAGAACTTTCCAGCAAAGCTAGTTATTGACAATATAATATTTTCTTAAATATTATGACAAAACTAATTATTTTTAAAAATCATATTCCCTTTTGATGATGAATTGAAACATTAACTGTCATACATATTTTAAATGAAGTAAATTCACTGCTAATTAACTGTTAAATGAATTCAGAGAATTTTCAAACATAATAATTTTGTGAAACACTGAATGGTTAATACTTTAAAAAATCTGTGAGTGGTTATTTTTTTAAAAATAACATTTGAGCCAGCTTTCCTCAAATAACAATAAGAGTTATCTCCCTTCAACTGTTTTGTTTAATGTATGACAGATATTTAATTATTTTCACATACACAGCTTATGAATCAAGTTTCTCGTCTACAAATGCTAAGAGTTATCTCTCTTTTTGCCTTTATACCATGAACAATTTAAAATGGATATTTTAAAATGTGTCACATGCAGTACCTATGAACTAATAAATTCCATGATAACACATTTTCAGTGATGCTCTGAAAATCTTGTATGGGAAACCTTGAACATCCCCCCCCCCAAAAAAAAAGAAACGATAATAATTTATTGTTTTAATTCAATGTTATTTTATTTTTCAAATTGACCTGAGTTTACGATAGAATAATTGAAGAATATTGTGTTATATCTGTTGGTTGGTCTGTCTTTATGTATGTCATATACATGTATGTATTATTTAATTACTCTGTCCAGTTGTTTTCTTTTTAATAAATGGAAAACAATAACACAAATCCACTTCAATGTTTGTATTAAAGTGACATAATCATTGTTGGCACTGACAGATTTAGATTGGTTTTTTTGTTTGTCAAAATTTTGTGGAAATTGATTAAGACTACACAAGAATGATATTTAATGATAATTGCAAAAATATGTTCTATCCCACAAATATCATTTGTTCTAATGTTATTGGTTTAAAAATTCAAATAAAATGTTGGACCATTGGGTGATCTGTAATCCAAAAAAAAGAAGAAAAAAGAATGAGGTTGATCTTAGTATAGTACCATTATACTAGTAAAGTAGGTTATTTTGTTATAACTTCATCACCTTTTCATTTAACAACAAACAGCATATATCCTTAAATTAAAACAAAATGCATAAAAGCTTTCTCTTTAGAAGAAATCAGCTTATTTGAAAATAGTATGTGAATATATGCATACTGGGAATTATTGTGTTAATTGAAATTGACCTGAATAACCATGCAGTGCCATTATTTCAAATGAAGAAACTAATCAGTTGTAAACAATCAAATCGTTGACAACTATGATTATGTTCCTTTGGTGAATTTTATCCTGTCACACTGGATGAAACAATTTTATACATTTTTCTTTTGACCAATTTTAAGGTTTTAGTTGGGGATTTTTTTATTTAAAGATCTTCAGTTTTAAGTGGCTTTTTAGATTGTTCTGGCTTTTTATTTTGCTCTTGGTTTTCTTGAAATAATACAAATCAAATTACATAGATTTTAAACACGTTTTAAAATATTTTTATCACATTTTGCTCTTATCTTTATGAAATAATATTAATCAAATTGCATCGTTCTTAAACACATTTTAAAATATTGTTATTACCAAATTTTGCACTTAGCTTTTTGAAATTATAAAAATCAAATTGCATCATTCGTAAACACATTTTGAAATATTGTTATTATCAATATAATAATAAAAAAAAAAAACTATTTCAGATTAAAATATAAAACAAAATACCTTTAAAAAATTGTGATTTTTATTTCCACTCATATGTGTAAAGTTTTAATATTGATTTAAGTTTTTGTTTTATATTTGTTTGAACGGGTTTGTTGATATTTTTCATGCTGATGATCCTTGTTCACTTTATTGTATATAATGCTGTTCATGATTACATGTTGAGATAGTTTGTATATATCTTTGTTATATTTTACTCTAATAATAATGTACATGTATGTGTGTTGTATTTCGGGAATCCCAGTGAATTGAAGTTCTTTAACAAACTAATTAACAAACTAATTAAAATCATATCTCAAACCACCATTCATATTACATGAGGATCTGAACATGACCAATTAAAAATCATTTACAAATAACTTTTATTGGTATTAGCAAGATTATGACACTAAATAATTAACTTTGAACATCAGACTTGTAAAGAACAATAATGGATGACTTTTATTGGTATTAGCAAGATTGTGACACTAAACAAATGAACTTTGAACATCAGACTTGTAAAGAACAATAATGGATGACTTTTATTGGTATTAGCAAGATTATGACACTAAACAAATGAACTTTGAACATCAGACTTGTAAAGAACAATAATGGATGACATGAAATTAAATTAATTTTGACAATGTCACTTAACACTCATACATGATGCCTCACTTGTGAATTACATCAGCACTGACAAGATCATGCCACTAAATCCAATGGACTTCATATATACATGTAGTAACATTTGACAAAGAATCATTCAAATGAAAATGTTTCAGAAGTAACTGAAATAGTGTTTGAAAATGTTAGATGCTTGGTAAACAATATTAGCACAGATAAAACAGTCATTACTACTCAAGTGTTTATCCATCATGTTCATAACAAAAAGAAACCAGTAGAACTTGAGATCTGATTTTAATTATGTTGTTCTTTAGTAAACATACTGCATAGCTTCATGTTATTAGCAATTGTTTCTTTATTTTAATTCGATCATTGCAGTGCTATATTCTTTTTCAGTTTGCAATTATAGTTATATTTTACATAATTTTTGAAATTAATCATGTATGTTAATTGCAAAAGAACTGTGAAAAAACAAGGATAATTAATTATTCTGTTTAATTACTAAAAATATTGCTTTCTTCACATTTTGTTTTAAAAACTGCATTCAAATTAAAGATAAACACAAAAAAGATAGAATTTGAAAGGGAACGTTACTTTTATTTTGCTAGAAAATAAGGGACATTACTCTGAATAGATTAAGTTATTCAAAAGCTGCTTTTAAAATAGAAAGAACATTAACAGCAAAACATTATAATTTAAAAAAGAAGCATTACTTTTTTCTTCTACAAATAGGATAGAATACTCATTGAAATGCTAGTAGGTCTTTTAAAATTGTATTTTAATTACTAATGGGAGATTACTCTAAATGGATTGTCATTCAGATGCTAGTGTTTGTGGTGTATGTATGCCATAGTGCATGGTATTAATAGAGAACCATTTTTAACTGCTGAAATTATTTGCTTACACGTTTAGATAGATCTACCAATATTATGCATTTTGCTTTTATTGTTGCTGCACTTTTATTCTATGCTATTTTAAGAAATTTGTGTGGCATAAGCCTTTAACATTAATTAAATAGTTTATCTGTCTATCAAGGATTGAAGAACTATAAAAAATCTTTCTTTTTTTTAAATGTTTGATACAGAGAAATAAATAGAACATTTTGTTTCAATGACAAATCTTCTCTGCTAGTTTAAAGTAACCAATTTTATAATGTACCCATACCAAAATACCAAAAACATACCATTTGACATAAGGGTGTACCTGTATTTTGCACTAGTAAACTTCATTAACTATTTAACTGTAGGCATCACCTCTTTGTTTAGATCACAAAAATACCTCATTGCACTGAAGGCTGTACTTGTATTAGAGAAATATTTTAAATTATGAAATGGTCATACTAGTATATCAGTTAAAACCACAGAACTCCTAAGATGGATGTTCAAATAATCAGTTGAACTACAGAACCATTTGGTACTATATGATAAAAGAAATTTTACCAACTTCTAGTTGATAATAGTATATTTCTTTTTAATTATGACATTTATGTTAAATAGTTAAAATGAGTTTAATTTAGCTCATTAGCATTAATAAGTACTAGTAGATTACTAGAATGTGTTATCATAATGATATAGTGCATTATTTAGTAATAATAAAGTCAGTAACCAGGAAATCTAGTCTTTTCATTTATTTATGTTGGTCTTGTGACAGTTGTTAAATTGATCTCATGTTCTTAAATAGTATCATGACAGTTTTTAAATAATATCATGACAGTTTTTAAAATAGTGTCATGACTGTTTTTAAATTGGTCTCATGACGGTTTTTAAATTGATCTTATGACAGTTTATAAATTGATCTCATGACAGTTTTTAAATTGGTCTCATGACAGTTTTTAAATGAGTATCATGACAGTTTTTAAATAGTATCATGACAGTTTTTAAATAATGCCATGACAGTTTTTAAGTAGTATCATGACAGTTTTTAAATTTGTCTCATGAGAGTTTTTAAATTGGTCTCTTGACAGTTTTTAAATTGGTATCATGACAGTGTTTAAATTTGTCTCATGACAGTTTTTAAATTGGTATCATGACAGTGTTTAAATTTGTCTCATGACAGTTTTTAATTGGTATCATGACAGTTTTTAAATTTGTATCAAGACAGTTTTTAATTGGTATCATGACAGAGTTTAAAATGGTCTCATGACAGTTTTTAAATTGGTCTAATGACAGTTTTTAAATAGTATCATGACTGTTTTTAAATTGGTCTCATGACAGTTTTTAAATTGATTTTATGACAGTTTTTTAAATTGGTATCATGACAGTTTTGAAATAAGTATCATGACAGTTTTGAAATAGTATCATGACAGTTTTTAAATAATATAACAGTTTTTAAGTAGTATCATGACAGTTTTGAAATTTGTCTCATGACAGTTTTTAAATTGGTATCATGACAGTGTTTAAATTTGTCTCATGACAGTTTTTAAATTGGTCTCATGACAGAGTTTAAATAGTATCATGACTGTTTTTAAATTGGTCTCATGACTGTTTTTAAATTGATCTCATGACAGTTTTTAAATTGGTCTCATGACAGTTTTTAGATATGACAGTTTTTAAATAGTATCATGACAGTTTTTAAATTGGTCTCATGACAGTTTTTAAATTGGTCTCATGACAGTTTTTAAATAGTATCATGACAGTTTTTAAATTGGTCTCATGAGTTTTTAAATTGGTCTCATGACAGTTTTTAACTTGGTCTCATGACTTTTTAAATAGTATCATGACAATTTTTAAATGAGTATGATGACAGTTTTTAAATAGTATCATGACAGTTTTTAAAATGATCTTATGACAATTTTTTAATTATTATCATGACAATTTTTAAATTATTATCATGACAGTTTTTAAATTTGTCTTATGACAGTTTTTAAATTGGTCTCATACCTTTTTTTAAATTAGTCTCATGACAGTTTTTAAATAATATCATGACAGTTTTTAAATAATATCATGACAGTTTTTAAATAGGATGATGACAGTTTTTAAATGGGTATCATGACCCTTTTTAAATGGTATCATGACAGTTTTTTAACATGATCTTATGACAGTTTTTAAATTTGTCTCATGACAGTTTTAAAATTGGTCTCATAACAGTTTTTAAATTGGTCTAATGACAATTTTTTAATTAGCTTGAAGACAGATTTTAAATTGGTATGATGATGATTTTTAAATAATCATATTAAAAAGGTCATTTGGCTTCTTTTTATATGTTCAGAGTGCCTCATAATTTTATAAGATGAACCCCATACTGACAGTTTTTAAATGAGTATGATGACAGTTTTTAAATAGTATCATGACAGTTTTTAAATAATGCCATGACAGTTTTTAAGTAGTATCATGACAGTTTT
>JAULBS010111646.1:0-15040 GCA_032355785.1 Symmetromphalus regularis | reverse complement strand
ACAAATAATTACCTAACATCCCCATTCTATATGGATTTGTCCGACGTCTGCAAAATGGTGGTCAAATTAACACTGGCTCAAAATGCCAAAACAATACTTTTGACTGCTGTTTAAACGATACAGAACCAATGGACACATCAATCCAGAAAAAAATAGGACATTTTTTTTATTTCTAAAAATATCAACATTAATGAGATAAGTTATATATTTTTGTTTTTATTCGTCAAAAACCATGTTCCAAGTAGTGTAAACAGACTATAGGTGAAATTATCCACATCAAAATGCCTATTCAGAACTTAATGAATTGGAATTTTCTTTAATTAGAAAAGAAAGGACATGTTTTGTATCATTTATTATAATTATATGATTCATATCAATTTCATTTAAATATTTTCAGAATTGTACCTCTGTACTGGATGAAGGCAAGAAATGGGTTGTCAGAGGATGGATAAGTTTTAAACTTAATCAATTTCAAATAGCATTAAAAAGGTTAACTTTCTTCTTAGGTTTTGTTGATAGATACATTATTGTTTGAGAATATTTTCTAAGTGAAATTTTGTTTTCTTATATACTACTCAAAAGAAGTTAAGAATCAAAAACTGTTGTTGATCAGGATCTTCCAGAACAGATGCAATTCTGAATAGCATTAGTTGTCTTGAACCTCTGCCAGAGTCTTCCGATATTTAGATGGTTAGCCATAGTTATCTGAGTTGGTGAATCTTTTAGCTAGCCAATGGCCATTCCCCTGTCTTGGAAACTGAATTGTCGTCGAGTCATCTTCAGATTTAAAGTGATGATAAAAGCAAAAATGCTAATATTGGCATGCATGCAAATTGTGTACGAGGTTTTAAAATGGGTGTTTCGATGTAGGTTGTCAGTTTAGTCTGACTAAGGTTTTACATCAAATTCAAGAAAAGGAAATCTGGGTTAATTAAAATGTTTCTAAAGATAAGTGCAATAATTGCATGTCCCAAAAGAGCATGATGTCTATTGTCCAAATGACAATCCTAATCTATCTAATCCTATCTAGCTTAAAAAGACACACTAGTATTTACAAAAATTATCAAACATTTTTCTTTGATCCTTAAATTCTTTTGAGTGGTATATAAACATGACATTTCTTCTCAAAAGATTTATGCTAAGCCATTATGATTGAAACAAAATTCCATCATATTAATTGTCTCACCCCAACATATTTTACTTTTTTCAAATTAAGGTTTTTCATTTGGTTGTGTTTCTCTGAAAATGATTAATTGCTTCCATATTTACAATAATGCTCGGGGTCATTTTGAGGTTCAAACTGGAATTATTAGAAAAGAGGTAAAAAAATTAAAAGTATGCAATTTATTTCAGATTTTTTGGTGAAAACCGTTTAGAAAAATCTTCAAGTAACTTTTCGTAAAAATAACATGGAATGTGAGCATGTCTTAGAGTTTCAGTAAAATTGCCAAATATCGAATTTACGGTTTTTTATCAAATATTTAGTTTTTAATTAATCTGACTAGTAGGTAAATCTAAAAGCTTGAACTTGTTTCAGCCTTGAAGAAGCGGCTCAGTTAGAAACACGGAACAGTGAGGTATGTTACATGCTGGGCCGAGTATTGTGGGAACTCCGAACATGCCAGGATGTGCAGAGGTCAAAGGAAAGATGTTTCATTGCTTTTCTTAAGGTCAGTTTGTGAAAACTATAATTTTTAGAATTTTATAAATTCTGATTATTTTACTTTTTTTTTTTTTATTGTTAAACTTTCATTTTGTAATTAAAATGAATATGTCTAAAAATACCTACGGTAAAAACCATGTCATTGTTATACAGTCTTACGTTTTTCAGTAACATCGACCATTTTAAAAAAGATGGTTTAAAAAAAAGAAAAAGATTTTGTAGTATTATTTTCACAAACAAAATCTTTTCATATCATTCAAAGAGTACACAGATTATTTTCCAATTTAACAATAAAATAGGGAGGGTTTGTAAGTAATTAAATTTAGTGTAGATAAAAAAAATTTTTTTTATTTTTATTTAGCATTATAAAACATTTTTTTTTTTATACTATTAATTATTATAAATTAAAAACCAATTATTTTTTAATAGCAAGAAGCTGTGTAAATAGATCCAACTACTTGGCTAGAGTATATTAATTAGTGTTTTAAATTGTCTCTGTAGATGCAACTACTTAGCTAGAGTATTTTAATTAGTGTTTTAAATTGTCTCTGTAGATGCAACTACTTGGCTAGAGTATTTTAATTAGTGTTTTAAATTGTCTCTGTAAATACAACTACTTGGCTAGAGTATTTTAATTAGTGTTTTAAATTGTCTCTGTAGATACAACTACTTGGCTAGAGTATTTTAATTAGTGTTTTAAATTGTCTGTTTCCTCAGGCTGCCCAGTTGGATCCATACAACAGTCTCATATTCATGTACCTAGGTCATTTCAATGCAGAAATTCAAAATGATAAACTGTAAGTACCTATTTCACTTCAATGCAGGTACTCAAAATTATTAATTGTGTGTATTTATAAAAGTTCTCTTATTGCTAATGGAAAAAAGTAACCTAAGGATCATCATTAGGTTTCTTCTATTACAAAATAACAAGTTTGATCCCTAATAAATACTGATTAAACAGTGTGCAAGTGTCATTAACAAATTGACGGCCCACTATGAGTATATAATAATTATGTAGATGTAAGTGTATCAGATTTTGCCACTTCAAGTATACTCGTAGTAAAGCCAGTGCTACACTATAGTAAATTAAAGATGTCAGCAATGGTTATAACTCATCAATAAGTTTGCTGGCAATGGGGAATAATTAATGTAATGAAGTTAAAAATGTTTAAAATTGTTATACGTTTTTCTTCACACATCACATAGCTTACTATCAGTATTCTTGTAGTGGCAAGGGGAAGAAACCCACTATATTGTGTTCGGCAGTCAACGTGTTACACAAACTTTTCGGAGTGGGATGTAGCTCAAACGGTAGCGTGTCTGCCTGTGAACTGGTCGGACATCAGATCAATCCTTCTCAATGGACCCTTTTGATTTTTGGGCTATTTTTCATTCCAACCAGTGGTCCAAAGGGGACAATATTTCAAAATCTGAGGTAACCGGAAGTCAGTTCACTTGGTTTTTACCTAGGTAACCCATAGTTCGGTTATGTGCATTATAATTGCATAACCCGTGGGTTACCTGATCGATTACCTCAAAGTTACATTGAAATTATGTTTTAAATACAGTAGAAACTGGCAAAACTGAACCATCACTGTACCCCAGATAAGGGCCGGTTTGTACGGGATCCGGTTTTTAGAATGTTCACATATTTCTAACAAGAGTTACTTAGAATATTTTCAATCTGAAAAATTGGTCTATTTCAGATCGAAGTAGGCCTAAAAATCCCTTTCATTTACACATATTTGTGAATTGATTAAAAAAAAAGAAGTTAACAAACAAAAAACAAAATAAAAAAACACAGCAAAATGTTTCAATGCAATTCCAACATTTTAATATGGCGAAATAACGTATATATTTAACTCGTGTTATTATTTTAAAATTTTGATGATATTGTGACTTGGGAATAATTTCTGGAGTCTTCGAGTTGATTATTACAATAATTGTTTTTGGTTTTTTGTTGTTGTTTCAAATCCCATGTTATTTTTAGTTTATTGTTTGTTTGAATAACTAAATCTGTTAGTTACAAAATGATTAGCTAATTATGTTTCAAGGTGAGTGAAGAATTCCGGCATGCACCAATACAATTCACACCAATCAATGGCTAATTACTACATTGCCACAATGTCTGCTTTGAGATCTCTGCTGTGAGGTAACGCAAAAAAACTGTCTCAGGATATTTCTGGTCATGTTTTTTAACAAAACCTTTAACCGACATACGGTTTATAGAGGATAATTAATTAACAAATTCAACTTTATGCAAAGAAAATAGGGCTGGTATCCGTAACTGACAGGTTTCGGTTTATTCATGTTTTCAATACATGTAATACATATATATAAACTCAGGACCAAAAAATAAGGTGGTTTAGACAAGAATCTGGGATAATCAAGGACTGGTTTTGCCCGTTTCCACTGTGCATACCTTTTAGCTCAAACAAAGTTAAACAAAATACAAAAGAAAACAATTTATAAAAGTTTTTTTTTTTTTTTTAAATGTTTGCTAAAGTTAGCTATATTTTTTTAATTTATTAATTTTTTTAATGAACACTTCCAGATTCCTTTTTTCGTTTTGCGCTGTCCAAGCTACTTTAATTTTATCTACAGTGATGTTCCAAATGTTTGTTTTTTAAAGCTCATTCATGTGGATATTTTAAAATGTTTGTAAGACCTGTTTACATTAAAACCGTTTTCAGCATTTGTAAAATTATAGGCAATCCAATAATAGTAGATAATTTATCTGTCCCCAGTGTACATTTGTCAGAATACATGTACATCTGTGTGAATAAACTTCCTGTAATCGTGAAGTTGTAACGTCTACAGGTCATGACATAACCAATTTGCGGTTCACGTAAATTTAATTTTGCATAACTGACATGCAAACAGAATAGCGGTTTGCATGAAATATTGTTCTCTGGATCCACCACTGGTTCATCAAAGGCTGTGGTATGTGCTGTCCTGTCTATGGAACAGTGCAAATAAAAGACCCCTTGCTGCTATTCATAAAGAGTAGCCTATGTGGCGGCAGCAGGATTCCTCTAAATATATATGTCAGAATGACCATATGATTGACATCCAGTAGCTGATAATGAGGTGTCGTTAAATAAAACAAACTTTCCTTTACTTTTTAAACAAACTTTTCTATTTTATTATTAAACCATATTTTTATTTTAACAGAAAAGCAAGGAAGTGCTACCAGAAAGCATTCGATCTTGATCATACTAATGAAGAAGCTGGTGCTGCAGTTTGTGATATGATGGTTGCTATTGGTGATGAGGTGAGTATATGATTATAGCCCAAGCAATTAAAAATATATCAGTAGAACAATAATACCATGCCAAAAACAATTTAATTCAGTTACAGAGCTTTTGTTTGATTAGAATAATACAGCTGATTATTGTTAAAGCAAACATAGCCAAGATTAAATATTATTGACTAAAAAATAAACTTTAACTGAATATTAATAGATGAACAAATTTGGCTGTAAACTAATTTTAGGCATTACCCATCCAAACAAAAATGCTTTTATTTGGTTTCTTTCATTTCCATTTGGTGCTAATACTATATGTTCCATCCAAAGACATTAACTTCCAGCTTGCTAAGGCTGTTGACTGTATAGCATTATTCCAGTTATATTTAGATTAATTTTACACTGACTTCAGAATTATTAGTATTTTTGTTTTGCTCATCTGTTGTTTTATTGCAGAAAGCAGCAAGAGATCTTCTTGTGTCGGTCACAAACAATGTGGCTGCTGGATGGTAAGTTATTTCTGGGTTTCTGCAGGTTGAAACAGGACGATGGAATAACATACCAACAGAGGATAGAATTTGTACACTTTGCAACAATAATGACATTGGAGATGAATTTCACTATTTATTTGCATGCCCTTTTTTTAACAACTCACTAAAAACATTATTAATTTAAAAACCATATTATTATAATAAGCCCAACATATTAAAATTTAAACAAATAAATATTCTAAAGAAAATATGTAAATTAATAAAAGAAATCACAGATAAATGCAATAAATCATAGATTAATACAATGCCTATAAATGTTTACATGTATGTATACATTTTTATATCTGAATACGGATGTGCTTCTATTTTACATAATATTTGGAAGTAATTTTTATACTGTGATGAAACATTGTTTAGCTTATTTTTATTTTTTATTGTATCTCCTGCAAACCCCATCTTGTCACTATGAAAATATTGTACATATTCCTCATATGCCATTGTACAATGGCCTGAGAGTAATAAAGTTCTTGTTCTTCTTGCTACCATTTCATCAGCTAGTCTCATTACTAGATTAAGTCTCAGATGTCCAAAAGAAGTTACACAAGTTTGTCAAAATGATGAACTAAGTTTTAATTTTATCTTTGACCAATGAGTAACCTTTGAAAATGGTCCTACACTATGGGAATGTTCTATGAAAATGTTAGAAATGGAAAATGGTTTGAAATGTTATACATATTAAGAACAATGCTAACTGACTTCCAACTAGGACATGCATATTCTACAAACCTGTTTATTTAGAATAAGTAATGTTTTAATATATAATTATATACCCACAGTAATTGGGTAAAATTTAACTGCAATCATTTGTTGTTTGAGTGGGATATAGCTCAACGGTAATGTCCTACTGTGAAGCTGTCGGTCGTTGGATCGATCCTTGTCAGTGGACCCATTTGTAGTTTGGGCTATTTTCAGTTCCAACCAGTGGTCCACAACTGGTTCATCAAAGACTGGGACAGTGCCTATAAAAGACCCCTTGCTGCTTATTGGAAAGAGTAGCCTATGTGGCAGCAGCCAAATTCCTCTAAATACATGTTGTGATGACCATATGATTGACATCCAATAGCCGATGATAAGATAAAAATCAACATTATTTTATTGTTGTTTGTTTCAGTGGAAAGTGGGCATGGCTACGACTGGGTTTGTACCAAGTGAAACATGAAGATCCCTCTGTTGCCATCACATCATTCCAGTCAGCTCTACGAGCAGACCCAGTTGATTAGTCAGTAGTAGTTTATGAAATATTTATATTTAGTCCGTTATAGTCAAACATTTGACTTGTTTAGGTGATCAGTCAGTAGTTTATGAAATATTTATATTTAGTCCGTTATAGTCAAACATTTGACTTGTTTAGCTGATTAGTCAGTAGTTTGAGAAATATTTATATTTAGTCCATTATAATCACACATTTGACTTGTTTAGGTGATCAGTCAGTAGTTTGTGAAATATTTATATTTAGTCCGTTATAGTCAAACATTTGACTTGTTTAGCTGATCAGTCAGTAGCTTGTGAAATATTTATATTTAGTCTGTTATAGTCACACATTTGACTTGTTTAGCTGATTAGTCAGTAGTTTGAGAAATATTTATATTTAGTCTGTTATAGTCACACATTTGACTTGTTTAGGTGATCAGTCAATAGCTTGTGAAATATTTATATTTAGACTGTTATAGTCACACATTTGACTTGTTTAGCTGATTAGTCAGTATCGTATATCTCTGCCTGTAAGACGACCCTGCCTATAAGTCGACCCCCCCCCCCCCTTTTCTCAGGTAATAAAATTGGCAATTTTTTCTTTGACCTGTTTATAAGTTGACCTAATTTCTGTTAAAAAGTTGTTTGTGAAATTTTAAAACTTTTGACAGCACATTATTCTTATAATGAGGTCGTTTACCAAGTTCATTTCACAAATCTCACCATTGCCACCATAATTATGTTGTTGCATATGGCATTTTCTCCATATCTCTCTGAGCATCCTATGTATTTTGTTGTGTTTTAAAATATTATAGAAAGATATATTGTTATATTAATGCTAAGTTTATGTAACAATAATGAAATACTACAGCCAACTTCGGTTGGCATGGGTTCTATGCTGAATATTTCCAATAAATAAACAAAAACTGGACACAATATTCAGAATTCAGGCTTGTACATTTTTAATCTTTTTCGTTTTCCAAAATTGTGACAACGCGCATGCGCTTCTCCCAGCCACATCGCCTGGAGTATAGTACTGTCTTAAATGTATGTCGATTTGTAATCCGCACAACACTGCCCCCCCTTTTAACACATCTGAGTCCCTTCAGAGATCTAACGTCACTGGAGGTTTTATTTCTCTTCCAGCCTTGGTCGTAAGATGATTCTTAGGTGAGGCCATGTGTGCAGGACGCAATGTCCCAGTGGAAACACATGGAATGTCGACTTCTACATCCTGGGATGTGATGTTCTCGTTGCAGTGGTTCTCTTCATAACTTACAATCAGACGGGTCCTCAACGTAGCACTGCTCAGTGTTTTCGGAGGTAACTCCATCCTCTGCATCAGCTGGTGTTGGATGTGAACTGTGGATCTCCAAGACGCCACATTCGGACTCTTAATTGACAGCGCAATCTGCTAGCCCAAGCTGGAATAGAGTTTGACAGGAAGGGCTTCAACCTATCATGATGCAAAACAGAAGATTTCTTATGATGTTGTACTTGGTACAACACTGTCCCAAGGCACTTTGATGATTATTCCTGGTCCAGTCCATAAATGTTTCAATTTGGGTGACTTTCTCTTGCATCTAGCGGAGTTAAGGCAATACACTAGGTCACCAACATTGTACTGTTTTTCAAAGGAACGCAGATCATAAGTTCTTTTCTGCCGTCGTTGAGCTTGCTTGAGATGCTCACGGGCAAGATGATGTGCTTCCTCCAACAATCCTTGTAGTTTTGTAACATAATCAGCAGGTGTCTCACCTTTGTTGTTTACTCCGGCAAGTCCAAACACAATATCAGATGGAGAGTGAACTTCCCGTCCAAACATTAACATGATTGGAGAAAAACCGGTCGCTTTGTGTGGAGTGCTTCTATAAGCTGCTGTTAGTAATGGGAACAGAGCGTCCCAAATCCTGTTGACCTTTGTCCACATAGCACCTGACCATTTGGAGTATGGTTCGATTAAATCGTTCCACTTGCCCATTGGATGATGGTCTATAGGGCGTTGTTCGTGTCTTAGCCACCTGAAGTAGCTTACACACCTGTGAAAACAGCTGGCTCATGAAATTCTTTCCCTGATCATTATGCAGCTCCAGTGGAGAACCATACTGAGATATAAACTGGTTGACCATAGTCCACCCTATAGTCTCAGCTCCATGATCTGGAAGTGGAGAATATCCATCTACCCAGTTTGGAACAAGATGGCCTTCCGCTGCTTGACCCGTATTAGGTATCCTCCTCATTGCTATAGGCAAAACGTCATCCACTTCCATTTCAAACCTGAACCACTCATTATGCAATTTAGTACACTGCTGACAACCTCCACATGGTAGCTCAGCTGGTTTCACTCATGCTTGGTAGCAGTTGCATGAAATTTCTTCCTCAGTCTCTAGTCGCGACAATGCATCTGCATTCTGGTGACATTTGCCACTCCTATGTTGAATGGTGAAGGAGTATTGACTGAGTACCTCCAGTCATCTTGCAAGCTGCCCTTGTGGAGACTTGAACCAAAACAACCAGGCTAAGCTTCCATGATCTGTCCTTAGGAGGAATGTTTTCCCCAGCAAGTAATGTTTGAACTGGTGGATAACGCTAGTAATTCCTTTCGGGTCACACACTATCGTTCTTGAGATGGTCCCAGTCGTTTGCTGGCATATGCGATTACTCGTTCCATCCCATCTTGCTCTTGACAGAGTACTGGCCCAATTGCCTTATCAGATGCGTCCGTATAGTTAAAATTAATTCTTTGTTTGGAAATTAATACGGTCAAGGATCCGTGGAAATATGCGTTTAATGTTTCAACAAACATATGCTACTCTTTCCGCTAATCTGCAATGGGTCTTTTATATGCACCTTACCACAGACATAACAGCACGTACCACGGCTTTTGATGAACCAGTTGTGGTAGGAACGGAAAATAGCCTAAACTGCAAATAGGTATACTGAGAAGGATCGATCCGACGACCGAATGGTTCATAGGCGGACACGCTACCATTTGAGCTACATCCCGCATCTATTAACAAATGTTGTCATTCACTAATTATGCATCCTCACATTGTCAGGCGTCACTCCGAGTCCGTTTGGACCCCTGACCAATATAGTTGCCAAAAACCTGGGCTGAGAAAACATATTTTGATTGGATGCGTCGTAGCAGTAGACGATTTTGAAGCATTGAATCACAATTCGGTTTTCAATGTATTGGTCTTCACCTTATCGATGTAAATAATGGATCACGGAAGTGAGGTAAAAATGAACGGGAGTACAGGGGTTATCAATTTGGAAGTACGTCAGTTTCAAAGGTTCCGTAATACAAAATACAAAATAAAAGGTAATGCAAAATAATGAGTTGCCTTCTTTGCAAGGAATTGTTACCAAAGAAGAACAGACGCTTTATATTCAAAGATAGTTTCACAGTGAAAAAGCAACTTCACTAAGTGTTGCGGAATTTTCCGCAAGAACATGACAGTTGCCGATTTGGCTTATAAAACAAGCGATAATATTTTTAAGTATGATATCACCAAAAATGTATTCGTATAGATGGCGCAGTAAGCAGCCTGCGTTTTTATGAACTATGTTGGTCAGGGGTCCAAACGAACTCGGTGTGACCGGAGTGACCCCTGATATTGTGGGGATGTTACTGTACATGCTTTACTGGAAGCTGGAATCTTTATGAAAGAGAACATACAGGAAAACATCGTTTTTTTTTGTGTTATGCTAATAAACACGGATCATGAAAACACGTGGAATAGTTTTAAATTAGAATACACACAGAAAATCTTTGATGGTGAGTTATGTATAAAATATGTTGAGGTTTATATTTATTTTCTTGTGTAAAAAAAATAAAAATAAAAAATCTCCTTACTATTTATATTTTCATTCTAATCCTTTATTAACAGAAGGAGTCAACCCATGTAAAGAAAGAAAACAGGCTGTTTACAAAAAATACAAATACAGTTGTATATCAATTTAAAAGAGAAAAAATAATTTTAAGATTATAAAAAAGTTATATTTGTATATAAATTATAAGAATATAGGGTTCAACCGTTAATTATTATAATTACCTATAATTATTACGTATGATTATTCACAATAAACTTAGTTATATTTTAGTGTATAATAAGAGTAAAAAATATGTGAATGTGCACAAAGTGTCATTACACTGAACATATGCAGTGTCAATAGAAGAGATTTTAACTTACCGTCATGATGACGTTGGGTGTGGAGAGTACATCTTTAGGACAAGAGCTTGGTGGATTACAAGTATGATGTGGTTTTATGTAATCCATGCTGATGGAGAATTGGCTGGATATTGTTTTACCTTCCAGGTAAAAACGTGTTGTAGTACCACCCGGCATGGGGTTCTTAACATCCACATAACCGCCATTACTTGATTCAACAGAGAACAAAATCCTGGAAGAAAAGTACATGTTGAAGGTCAAAAGAACTTCCAGGTGATTTTAACAATTGCCCAAAACAACATCCCAAATCAACAAAACCCTAATTTGAAAAACAGCTATTGTAAACTCAAAATCATTTTAATTTACAATAATGTATAGGATGTTTAATTGCTTTTAAAGCTAATTTTGATAACTGAATACATAGTTTACTTACTCATCAAGCTGTTGAAGTGGGACTCTTGACAAGGCGAGTCCGAACACCTCAGCTGGGGTCACACTTCCTGAACATTCGTACCGATTCCGCGCAGGATTATTTTTATTAATCTCAGGACATTGAAGTGTTTCCTTTCTCATAATAACACCCCCTGAAACAAACCAGTAATTATAAAATATCTTCAAACATTGCAAATCATCATCAAATAATGTATAACGTATATGTTATCGCAGTTAATACCATATATCTGTACAGAGTCAGATCCATGTAGTTTGGAAGGGGTTCAATAAATATTTTAAATATGTTTAATATTGAAAGGAAGGGTTCAAAATTAGTTACGACCAAATTATAATGGGGAACAAATGTGTGGCTTAAAGAACCCTCCACCTGAATCTGCATATGTCTATACATTTTATATAAAAACCTAAATACATCTATTCATTCTAAAGCATTTTAAAATAAGATTCACAGACATTCAAAACTTATATTTTCACACAAATCCTACCTTCTTACGACGCAAAATTTCAGAAATGTTATCTTTTATCATCTTGAGTTTTGATATTTTTACGTTTATCCTGGAAATAAACCCAGAAGAGCTCTTAGCTTGACCATACTGTAAGGGTTATACTACATATACGCCTTTTGTATATCAGTAATTGATTATGTATTAGAATGGAAAGTTAGCACGAGTCCAGTGAGAGGGACTGATCTAACAACACTGTGCATCTCAACCAAATGTTGTATCTGTGACCTACATCTTCTCCATATAGTAATCAAATATAAAGTATCATGTTCAGAAACTGCATTGTGTATAGGAATCAATATAGTCGTACCTCTTTTAAAACTGAACGTAACCTGTCCGTGAATAACTCCAATCTTTGAATCGGTTATGTAGGCAAGTCTTTCACCTCCACCCTTTTGGAAATCCGTAGAAAACCTATAGGATATGGTCAATGGTGATTCTATGTTAGACCAAGACGTGGGTTCTTTGGAGTTGGGTTGAAGTGTCTCCGTAACATCCATTGCATCTGCGATGGTGAAGAGTTCATCGTACAGTTGGGGTGGATCTATGACTGAAAAATAAACCCACACACACGGTGTTTTGAACTACATCTGTTCACTGTGTATTAGTGTATTTTACTGAAACATTATGGATAGGGAACATTTTCCTTTACTTCAAACTTAGTGATGCGTTTTTAAAGCGTTTCAGTATATGTATTGTGTAATTTATACTTTAAAAAATACGTCATCTAATATGAACTAAAGAAAAATGTTGAACTTCCATAGTGTTTCAGTAACATTAATGCTATATTTCTTTTTAGAAAATGTATTATATATGTTGGGTATAAAAAACACATTGAGACTTGCGTTCGGTTGACATTCTGTTCAACCAATTAAATAAGCCCTCAGTCATCAGGGAGACTATCTGCTGAATAATGGATGACAGCAAATGGCAATAAAAACAAAATTAAAGTTTTCCCGAGTATACCTCACAACTAAAGGACGGCTTCACTACTAGATAAATAAAAAGCAACTAATTAGTAGGCCTATATGATTTTATTACGTTCATTCCCAGATAATATTTCGCTTGGACATTACTTTAATGGGATGTGTTGAAATGGGCGTATAATTATGTTGAAATCTAATTTAATTATATTTAACAAAACATGTCCTGTGTAACAAAAACAGATGATCAAGAAACATTTTCATTAACAGATGAATCAGTTTAAACTGTTACTCCAGAGACGGATCCAGAGGTGTTCAAGGTGTACGCTTCCCCAGTTTTAACTTTTAACCAGTGAGAAAACATCATTAAAACTAAACTTTTGAAATGCACTCTTATACAAAAATCTGGGGTATGTCCTTGTACTCACTTTTTTCACAGTGATGTCCCTGAAATCCAGACGCACAGACACAGTTCTGGGCTAGGCCCTCCCCTGAACAGGTTCCTGGATAACAACGTGTGCTGTCTGCCCGCCACGAACACGCCTCTGGAAATATTAGTTCAAATTCATACTTGGACCTTAATTTTGTAGGAGCAGTTGAAAACGAAGGAATCATATTATACTAGTACTCATCCTTTTTGGAATATATAATATTATTGTGATTTTCTGCTTATCCTAAATTTGTGCAACAGATGTTCAATTCGATTATGCAGTTAGGATGTCCAAAATACCGCCAAAGTGATGCATGACTATAATTAGATATGTATTCAATGGTCCTTGACGTTTATTATTATTATTATTATTATTTTAATTATCCCGTTTAGCAATATAATCATCATATTTCATCCCGGTGTATAAAATAAAGTAACAATGTCAAGAACATAGCTAAGCATTTCTTTGGGCAGGTAGAACACTGAAATAGGCTAAATGCACAAAGAGTGGGATAATGCATATAAAATATTATTTGTTGCTATTGGTTTTTCATTTTCGTCCCTCTTACTAACACTAAACTATGTCCATCACAGACAGCATAGAACGTTGTTGAGTTGTCTGCTTAAGAGAGCGTGCTAAAACCCTAGTTTCAAAATGTATACAACCAACCAATCAATCGGGTAGCAGCAGATCGTCAACTTTTTACAATTATGTCGAAGGTGACAGACAAAACCCTTTCATGCCTATGTTGTTTTGTGCATGTTCATATCTGTTTCATCACGAACACGGAATAGTCTTTAGAATAAAACTCTTTCATGGTCGTCGAAGCGTTAATTAAAATGCATCACATATATTGTACAGGTAATCGAAACACGTTTTTTTTGTGTTTTTTTATTCAAGCGAAACCAAAATTAATGTATGGATTATGTTAAATATGGCCACGAAATATATTTTATACAAACATGTTGTGGATCATTTAAGTTTGCAGTACTATTTAAAAAAGTATGCCGAAATATAATCGTAAACGTTTAACTAAGATCATTCCCTGTGGTTACGTTATTTATGTTATCGGACTCTCGGCTGGTAGTTACTGGGATCAAATCTCATGCGAGACATGGACAGCGCCTACTCAGAATGAGTGGTCCGTTAGGCTCAATGAATAGGTTTACGCCATTTGCACTGACTAGGGGGGTGAGCGTTATTTCTATCACTGTGATTTCATAATTAGAAACGTCAGGACTGAATTGTTCAAATGTCAGTTACCTTCACTTGATGTTAAAAGAAATTTCAAAAACTAATTTTAAATAGAAGTGACACTTAATTTTGTAATATGTATAGTATAATACACCTACAACTACTGGGCATCTTGTTATGAAGACGCTTTTTTGAATGAATATAATATAATACATTGACAACTACAGACCATTCTGTCAGCGGAAAACGTTTTGAATATGTATAATAAATATATACTCACGACTACAGACCACTTTCGTCATCAGAAAGCGTTTTTGAATATGTATAATAATATTATATACTCACGACTCCAGTCCATTCTGTCATAAGTAAACTGTTTTAATGTGTATTATATATTAAATACTCACGACTACACCTCTTTCTGTCACCAGAAAGCACGTATGCTCTTTCTCCTTTGTTAGGCATATGAGTGTCTTCACACACAGCGCAATAATGATCATTTTTGTTCGTACAAAGTTCCATGTTGCAGTGGACTAATGAACTGCAAACTACAAAATAAATTAATAAAGACCAAATAAATATTATTGTTTGTGAACGATAGAGGCGATTTTAAAATACCAAAGAAACATCACAAGTTTTAATTCATCCCGACATAGAGCTAAATCTGAAAGACATACCTACTATATCACAATGACAGCTACATATACAC
>JAULBS010111635.1:0-15042 GCA_032355785.1 Symmetromphalus regularis | reverse complement strand
ATCTATTACATTGAAGGTAATGATTATTTTACTTTAGATTGTTAGTTTTTAGTCTTACTCCGACTGTCAGAGTTAGTAAACCGCGAAGTTGGAGTCTCAGAGAGACAATTGGCGTTGAATCGCAGGTGGCAAATTTGTAAATAAACTCTTGTAGATCACCACCGGATAGATCTATTGTGTTCTTTTGTTTTTGAAAACGGTGACACTAATCTTACAGTGAATCAGGGTAAAGATACGTGCATTTTTTGTAATGGATTGTTTTTTTAATCATGCAAAATTAGCAAGTCGATCTGATTGTCAAGTTTTGAGTTACATTTTTACTTTGTAGTGTTAGGAGGTAGGGCTAGTGAATATTTAAGTCCGGTTAGTGAATTTAGAAAATCACTGATCCCATGACTAGTGGATTTAAAACAAATTCTAGAAGCCCTGTCATAGCAATGTCCGACGAGCCAACATTGTTTAGACTACATTACATTAGCTTTTGAATGGGTGTAAATCAACAGAATGCAAATAATGAACGTGCTACATAAATCATAATTTATTTCAGCTTGTTAATACCATATGAGTATTTCTTGAATTTCACTGTAAAACATTGAATAAATTCTTCATTTTCAGATTGAGAAATATCCGCTATACCTTCAACACTGTGCTGTTCGTGATCCTGTGGCGAGGACTGATCGCACGTTCAGAGATTGCACGCAACCTTTGGTATCTGATAGTCAGTTTAGTGTTCAAGTTCGTCAGATTCTTCAGGATAACGAGTACAATGCACAGCAGTTAATTTCCCAGCACGTGCGTCAATGAAGATAATTCATACAGACATTATTGTGATACAGTTCGAAACTCATTATTTATCTGTTATTTTCTCCACTGTTAAACTGGTATGCAAGATTTTAATCAGTTTTTACAGTACATTTACAAGAGGTTTTTTTAGGGGGTGGAGGGATTTTTTTTCCTCTGGATTCAAATCTAAATTTATTTCTGATTTTCCTTATGTGAAACTGCAATGAATTTTAACTGTACATTTTTTTTAACAGTTTTACAGTGAAATAAAACAAAAGTTTATACTTTTTATTTTTATTGTAGTTTAAAGTAGTATTCAAAATTTAAGCTGAATCAGCAGCAGTCTCCGCAATTAAGAAAATGTCCACAGCAAAATAAATATTGTGGAGAAATAGTGTCCATGGCAATTTTAGGGTACAAGTATACTTTATAATAAGAAATTATATTTTTTTGATCCATGGCGAAAGAAGTGCCACAGAGAATGAAAAACTCTGTGGCAGTCTCCACGGCATGTTTGTATTATCTCCACGGCATGTTTGTATTATTGTTTACAAACCAGACTTTGCAATAAACTTCAGTTTTTTTAATGTGCTGAGGTACTGTATATTTCAGCTGAAGTCAACTGCATTTTTCTCTGTATTTTTGTTTCAGTGAAGCTATTTTTTTGAATTGCAAAGACTATTGTATGTCATATATATAGCATTACTTAGATACCTAAAAATATTAATATTCATGTGTAGCAGTGATACAACAGTTTAATCAATTTGTTATTAATTGATGTATGGTGCAATAAATCCCAAATGTAATAGAATACAAATTACAGTATTGTATATTTAAACATCTTTATTTTCACTAATTACTCAAGCCCATAGACAGAGGGGTTCATAGAGTTGAATAAACCCCCCTTTTTCTGAAGTGCCCTTTCAAACTAGCCTAGAGCCCCCCACCCCCCCCCAGCATTCGGAAAAGTTATTTGGTTTTGGTTGACATATTTTGACAAATTACAGTATGGTTCAAAATCCAAAGTGATGCAAGCCATTTTTGTTCATGGTTGCTTGTATCCCTTTGGAGTTTATATCATACTAGGATTACTGGTGCATGACCCATGGTTAAAAAATCTCAACTAATTGCCTGTTTTTTTATATATTTATTGGCTTATGAAATAAATTAAATAATAGCCGATAACTGTCAAAAATGCTCGGGCATCAAGGGGCTTTGCTCCCTTAACCCACACCCGGGGATTTGGCACTGGACCCCACCGGGAGCTCTAGGCAGCCCCCAGGCAAGTGTTGCTCGCAAGTGCCCTTTTAATACCAAAAAGAACCCCTCTTCAAAAATCCTGGCTACAGGCTTGTTACTTGTAGACAAACTCGATTTTGCCGGGTATTTTCTTGAAATTGTGATACATTGTAGTGGTCCTGTCTAAATTAATATGGCTTTTAGTGTACAAAGTTGTATGTTGTGTATTAGTTTGAACTAATTGAGATCTTTTATAGAATAATTTCCATCTTTAAAAAAAACGTTTAAAAAAAAGAAGCTGTTGACTTGTATATATTAGTATTACAAAACAAAATCAGCTTAAAATAAAAATGACTTGCTAGACAAATGAGATCTGTAGATTATAGTTCCATGCAAATAAAAAAAAATAAAAAAATAAAAAACTTGCTTTGCTTTAAACAAAATACTTTGTACAATGGTTTATTTACAAAATAAAATAATGTATATATATATCGACTTGCTAAGCACTAATAATATATCCATACAGAATAATTCATTTATAACTTAATAAGAATATATACATGTATATATATTTCTCACATTATACAATATATCCACATAGAATACTTGAACTGCGTCTTCAATACCTGCAATTAAGAAAATGTCCACAGCAAAATGAATGCTGTGGAGAAATAGTATCCATGGCAATTTTATTTTCTATTTTTAATAAGAAAAAATTCATCTTGATTAAACCCCAAACAACTTGTCTATGACAAAAAAAAGTACGGAGATTGAAAAACTTTCTGGCAATGTCCATGGCATTGCCAATTGCTGCAGTCAGTTTGAGGACTTGCATGTTACAATAGGAAACAAAAAATTACCAAAATATTTGTTTGCTAAGCACTAAACAATGTTATCCATATATAGAATAATTTAATTGCAACTGAAAATAATATTCTAAATACAGTCGTCTCTCATTATAACAGCCATGTTTGTGTTATACATGTATTGCTGTTGCAAAGAATTTGCTGGTATGAAGACGTCAAAAGGAGTTATCTCCCATGGGTTGTATACGTGTATATTGTTTTACCAATTACTGTGCAAAAATATGTAATAAATTACTATCAAGAAAGTAAAAATGATAATAACTGCACTTGAAAATGCCTCTGAAATGTGGGAAAGTTACAGTTGTTAGTCTAAAGGATTTTGCCATTTACAAGATAAACACTGGTGAAAGGTGTTTAATGATTCACTGGTGAAAGGTGTTTCATGATTCACTGGTGAAAGGGTGTTTAATGATTCACTGGTGAAAGGTGTTTAATGATTCGCTGGTGAAAGGTGTTTAATGATTTGCTGTGCTGTTGTAAAGATCACACAATACTTGAAATGCACATGTTTATTTCTGCAAATGAGTGCCGGTGTTAGAACTCGAATATTCTGTTGTAACGATCAGATTAACACTGAAACACACTGGTTCCCTGTTAAAGTTGACCAGTACCCAAGTGGCGAGAGTTGACTGTATTTACTTGTATAATAATGTGAAATAAAATCGAATGTAGCATAGTTCAAGTTTGTCTTATAATATACAAATTAATGACTAAAACGTTAAACAATGTGCTTGGTGTTATTAATATTTTGTTTTTTCTCCAGGGTATAAAATAGGATTTAAAAATTTTCACTGCAGATATTTACTGCACAAAACAGTTATTAGCAAATGAGTAAGTATCTGTCGTGCAAACTGCAATGTTTTCATCACAAAATGCAATGAGATACTTCAAATTTTGTGTCCAGTATTTTAATTTGGTAATGTATTTCTGATTTTACATAATTTGTTATACCAATGCTATTGGCTTTGAAATGATTGTGCAGAATGGGGTGAAAAGAGTGCCCCTTATGTTATATTTTGGCAGGGAACAATAAATTTGCAAACATTCTTGCTTAAAATTATTATATACTGAACAGCAAAAGAAAAGCAAATTTAATTTGTGTTTGATTGAATAGAACTTAACTATATTTTGACGTTGGCTGTTTGGCTTAATGGATGCATGTGCAGAGAAGTGTAAAGCGCGTGCAGCATGAGTTTTATGGTTTATGAATTTTTGGTCTAATTTAATTAAACTGGATCTGAACAAATATTTGTGTTTCTTTTGCTGTTCAGTATATAAATATTCCATCTGCTCAATATGTAACATTTGTTTTAGTTAGAAACGATTGCAAACTCGTATATGTTATTATCTGAAGCATTATTAATGAGTTTTAAATAGTATGAGTTCCTAGTATTTTAAATTAAAAAACACCAAAAATCTCCGTAAGTCCCGACTGTTAATACATGTTTCAGTTTTGTACATAAAACCTGCAATTCAGCAATGCTAAGTATTATTTCACTAATTTCTTCAGCATTTTCATCCATCATAATAGGAAAGAAATTTTATTATATTTTCGTGAGCATACAAATCGTACTCTTTTTTCCAGACCCCCTCCCACCCCCCAGAAGCATACAAACTGAAAAGGAAACATGTTATAATTTCGCTGTTGTATGGTCAATTTTTTTTTTTTTTTTTAAACTTACGTGTCCCTTTAACCCCCTTCAAAGTTAGTTTTGTTCGCTTGTGAAAATGATGAAACAATGGATGAGCCCTTAATGAAATGAATAAGTAATAAACTTGTGAGCCTCAGTGGTCCAGTGATAGAACGTCGGGTCTCTCAAACTAAATACAGTGGTTCAAAACACGTTGGAGGTTGGCTCACACTTGACTATGTCAAAATTACCAAATGATTGACATCCAATTGGCGATGATTAATAATAGATCAATGTGCTCTAGAGGTGTCATTAAAGAAAACAAACCAGAAAAACATAACAAACTTATGGTCAGTTCGTGACTGAAGATTTGTTCATTGATAGACAAACTTATTTTAAGTATTAAAAAAACTATTTATAAAAAAATTTAAAAATGGTTCTTAAAGAATTTAATTTTATTTTAATTTATTTTTTCGATATAAAGCTGTAAAAAGTATGCTGACCTACACTACACTACCTATATTTTTTTCGATATAAAGCTGTAAAAAGTATGCTGACCTACACTACACTACCTATTTTTTTTCTTAGTGAAGAGCACTTCATTTAAGTAATCTTTGAAACCTGATTTTTGTTTGTTTGGCATGATAACATTTCTTGCTTACGTGATTTAGAATTTTCATCAGCTTGTAAATATGTTAATAACTTGATAGATATGTTTGTGCCTTCATTCCTTATAATCGTCACTTTAACCTTCAAAATATTGAAACCTCTACAGTTTTGATCAGCATTTATTAATCAACAATCTGTTAAAATATGTAGTAAATAGATATCTTGTCTACTTAGATTTCTTGTCGATACGTCCAGTTATTCGATTCCAGTAACTATATTCCAGTAACACCCCTCCCCACCCAGTGATTAGCATAATCGTTGGTAATCTACACTGTGAAGGCCATAATATGTTTGAAGGATGACTGAGCTTAAGTTTTGTTTGAAAAGAATGAATGCATTCCTTAAGCATACTGCTCACAAGAGCTATCAGGTGAGAAAAGTTACTCGATACCGATAGCTCAAATCACCACACATGATGAGCTATCAGCTCAGCTGGTTTTTTTTAATGATTATAATAAAATTAATTCGTGTTTCATTGGTATGTTGATAAATTCGGCTGAGCTAATAGCTCACTATCCCCAAACACGATGAGATTTTTCGCCTCTTGTGGCTAAAAATGTCAAACACGATAGATATTTTCATCACGGCCTCATGAGGTGAAAATCCCATTAAATTTCGCCGCACGTTAGAGCTATCAGCTCAGAAAAAAACCCTCAAGTAGCTGATAGGCATTATACTTCATGACTGAAAAAACAAGTACTATTTTTAAAATTATCTTAATTATCAGTAAATGTTGCCAATAAACATTCTATTTTAATTCTTCACAAGAAAGTATTTTAAAATACATGTAAATATGTGGTTTTTATTTTTTGGTTTAATTTATTTTTCTGTGGCATTATATGGTATTTAAAGCATGACGAAGCTCCGTATTTTTATTGTAATGAAGAAATGGAGTTAAAGATTTCTAAAGTAACAGACTGAAGATGACAGATGATCACGTTATGTTTGGTTTATACAATTCATACCGGTAAATAACAGCAAGCCTGGAAATAAGTGGCCAGTCAAGGACATTGACCAGTACATGTTTGTCATTTGAGAGATTTGACAGTCACAAAATTAATTGTGTCTGTCATTTTGTCCGACAATCATGTTTTAACTTTTAGTAAAAATAGCATTTCTGTATAAAGTTGGCTTCATGCAGTTTGTGTCTTTTGAATAAATTGTGAAGAGTTAAATAATAAAAAGCATATTCCATAAAAACTAAATTGTTTATTCTGTTCTAATTGATATTAAATTGTGTGTTAGGAGCATTTTCTTAAATGTTCTGCACAAATTGACTGATGCTGGACATTTTCACAGCTGAGCTAAACTAATTATTTCCATGTGAACCTAATGGTGGTCTTGATGAACAGTGTCTGTCGCAAGTTATATATGTTAAATTATTTGGTTAAAAATGGTTAACACTGCATGTTTCAAACTTAGCACAGTTTATTGTAAATAGGATTTTTATTTCATCACTCAAAAGTTAATTAACATTGTTTAAAATCAGTCACAATATTTGAAATACACTGCTATAGTTTTATTCATTTACATTTTTCATGCTCCTTAGTTAAATTTAACAAATGTATCTCACAACACGTTGTTGACAGAGCGATTTTATTTTGTGATCGTATAGTGGTTATTATATATTATATAACAGCAGGCCATGCCGCAGAGACAGAATTACTAGAAGATAGCCCTGGCCCTACTTGCCCATTTCAACAGACAGTTTCTAATCTCACATCTGTTTGTCTCTCTCGGACCGCCTCTCCCCATGTCATTAGTCTTAGTCATATTTATACTTTAAAACAATCATTTACTGGGTGCGGTAAGATAAAATAACATACTTATGTATTTTACCATCAAAGTTTACTTCTACAACTTTCATTATCAAGTATTAATCTAATATCCCCCAATTTAGTTGTTTCGTAAGTTAATAGCTCATAATCTTCATATAAAATTCTTGTTACCAGTTAATGATCATTTGTAACATTCAAACCCAGATACAATTTACTGTAATTAAACTACTTTCACATGTAGTACTGTCTAATTATTGGAAATATCAGTCATTGTTCTTATTATGAATAACTGTTAAAGTATACTCGCCCATGCATCTATAGTGTTGCACATGTTTATTAATTCTATTAATGGATTTTTGTTATACATATAATAACATTATGTACAGACATGTAATAACGTTACGTACCGGTATGTAATATAAATACTGGTGAATATTTGTTACAGCTGAATTTATATGATTTTTATTTGGCATAAATCTGGTGCATTGTGTTTTCCTGTGCTTGTCATGAAAGACATTTTATAAGCATAGTTTAGTGGGATTTCTTTTCCACAAAACTTTTCATTCCATCACCTCTTCATTTAGGATGAGCTAGCCTTTGCTGGAGCTCCGTAGCAATTTGACTGGTTACAAATGTTCCTGAAGCACAAAAGCTAGTTTAGCAAGCATACATTAGCTATTTGTTCCGTGGGTCTCGGTGGTCCAGCAGTAGAATGTCACTCTCAAGCTGATGACAGTTGTTAAAAATCTGTTGGAGGCTGGTTCACACTTAACTATGTGTCAAAATAACCAAATGTTTGACATCCAATAGCCGATGATTAATAAATCAATGTGCTCTAATGGTGTCATTAAACAAAACCAAAAAAAAAGTGAGAGAAAAAATAATATTTGCAGAATAGTGATAAAAAAATAATGTTTCGGAATATTTCTCCAAAATGTTCCTTAAAGTCTTTGAAAATTTATTCATCTTCATTTGAATGACAATGTGAGAATATTAATAGTATAGTATCAGTCAGTGTATTTTATTTTTATGTGCTGTATATTATTTTTATGTGCTGTATATTATTTTTTACTATTATATCTTTTTACCATTTAAGTGTTAAGATACATGTATCAGTGGCAGATCCAGAAATTTCATTTAGCAGGGTCATTTACATTAAAAACAAATTAATAATAATAATTAAAAAGAAAATTGGGACCCCCACCTAGATTCTTGACTGTATGATTTTTAGATCTAAAACACAGAAAATCTAAAACACAGTAGGCTTATTATTATTAGAAAACAGAATCTTTTATTTATTTTGGGCATTAATATTGATTTCAAACTTACTGTGATATTGGTATAAAAAAATGAAATTAAGATATTTTGTTGCTTTTAAAGAAAAAATGATTCTTGTATCTTCATTGTTTTTTTGTAATAGTCTGATATTACTATTACTATTACCTTAGGGGTCAAACAAAAGGGAAATAATTTGTCCATAATTTTTTTTTTTTTAATCTGACATGCTATTTGATTGGCTAGAGTATAGCCAATAACCTTTTTGTTAATATGCGCTTATAACATACATAACCATTAATGTGTCCATAAGAATTATATTTTTAATTTGTTAGACGCTATTTGATTGGCTAGAATATAGCCAATAACGTTGCTGGTAACATGCACTTATAATATGCATAACTACATGTATGATTTGACAAATATGGGTTTATGCTACAAGATAAACATTTGAAAGGATTTTTTAAAAACATGTTTTAAATCTGGTTTATTTTAAATGATATATTATCATGCTGTTAACAAAATATTCTTTTATTAAACGTTTTTGCTTTTGGAAGTCTGTTGAATGAAAAGTTTAAAACTTGTTTTTAATATACATGTTTTACAATGCTTATTCTTGGCTCAAAAGCTTGTCTGGGGTAATAAATAGAATTCTAAACAGATTTTATTTGACCATTTGAAATCATTTTGATTATTGATTTAGAAAAAAATAAAGGGTAATTTCTATTTTTATTAGAATAGTACATGTATGTGTGTTATTATTTATCTTGACATATTCGTATTATCTTATTATAAATACAATATTATTTTTGTTTTGATTCCTTTTTTAATTGTATCTTATCTTGTGATTTGTATTTAATTTACCAGTATAGTTATCTCAAAATCTTCAATATCTAGATTACAACTGTATAAAAAGGTGTATGGCTCTGGCAATAAACAGTATATGTTAAACCGCAAGTCCAGATTTTAAAAGTTTTATAAATAAGAGCATGATTGATTTGGATATTTGGTGTGAAACGTTTTAGTGGTAAGATAGTGAGTACTTATATCCATCTTCTGATGCATGTAATTGTATTTACTTTTCTCATATTAAACTCAGCTCCTCTTGGACTAAATATAAATTTTCTGTCTAGAGATCTGGCATTTGTTATATGTAATTTTTGAGAGATAGTCACTTTAAGCATAGGAGAGACTGGACAATAATTATTACTTGTGAGAGCTAATCCGTTCTTGGTACCGTACTTGTTCTTAAAATGTACTGAAGCCCTGTCATATGACATGTGTAGATATCAACAGTTCACTGCTTCAGAACCAAAAGGGTATAAGTTGGAGTACCAGTTAATGGATAAAAGTGCTAAAAACTATTTGTTGCTAATGAAGAGAGCCAAGAGGGTGTAAGTGCTTAACCCAAGATAAATATGGGATAACTTCAGAAACCTGCACAAACCCTTTGTGTACCAGATGCTGCTCATTTAGAGAGCCAAGAGGGTGTAAGTGTTTAACCCAAGATAAATATGGGATAACTTCAGAAACCTGCACACACCCTTTGTGTTCCAGATGCTGCTCATTTAGGGGCATTCAGTGATACCAGTAAGTGCCAAACCCAGACTTACACCCTTTTGGTTATGAAGCAGTGATTTGTGAATCATCTCTGATTACAAATAATCCTTGCTTGTTTATTTCTTATATTTAAAATGAAGCAGTTATGTAAATGTGTTCATTGTAGTGATCGCATGTTATGATTAGATACAGTAGATGGGTGTCAAAATAAAAACCTTTGAATAGTCTAAAATATCATCCTCGATTATCTGCATTTTTTAATAATCCAACAAAAATATTTTCGTAAATACCTGCTTTGAAAAATATTTCATGCCTTTTATAATAGGAAATTGTAAATTTGTAAGTTTAAGTTAGATGTGACTAAAATACCTGCATGTTATGTTTAATATTTAAAAAGAAACGTTAATCATTCTGTTATTTGAAAGCCACCCATTTGATGTTTTTCCATTTGATGAACCCAAGTCTGCATTGTTTTCAATGACGACCTCAGATTGTGTACTTATGTTATTATGTCAGTTGTACTGTTAGATCAGTTTTTGTCATGAACGTCATGGTTCACTGATCACAAATTCCAGGTTCAGAAATACTTGATGTAAACATGGAGCATTCTGTGGAATAATAAAACTTGCATAAGAAGATTGAGAAACAACTGTATATTATGTATGTAATTTCAAAATCAGTACTGAAAAAAAAAAAATGCAGATGTATTCAAGAAGTTTGTGACTTTTTTGAGTTTCTGAAGGAACTTTTGAAGATAATTAGTTTTGTGTGGAGAAGCAAGAAGAGGTTAAGAGATGACGTTATAAATAGATTCCCAGAAAGCTGTATGCCAATACACCAGGTCACACTGCTGTTATTTAGGCCCTAAAACAATATATTTTATCATGGAGCATGCCAGAGCTAAATGCACTGAGACACAAAGTGACCATACTGAAAAAAGAACATTCAACTGAAAGCAGTTTGGGCTATTCACTTCAATTCGAGTCTGATCCATTCCCCCATCCGTAAAATGTTCAGGAACACTCCCCTCCGGGTCCAACGTCTTAAGGGAAAGGTGCTGGACACAGGGTGAGTGGGTGAATCTTCTGAATCTTGTATACTAGTTTAGTAGACTTACTTATATGTGTCTATTAAATGGTTACTGATATTTTGGAAGTAATGTACAACTGAATTGCATGACATAAAGTAGTTTTCCTATCTTTGGTTTGATGAAAACAGCTGACATGGAAAAAACAAGTGGTGTGGCCAGACTTAAATAAATGTGGATTGAGACCATTGAATTTTACTGTAAGTAAATCAGGCCCGTAGGAATGATTGTGGGAGGGGGTGAGGCACTGACGGATTGGGTACAAACTCTTGTATCAGATTTTGGTTACAATGACAAACATTAATGTATAAAAAAGAAAGGGCCTACAAGTGAGGGGGCATGTATTCACCCCACCCACCCTTGGTTCCTACAGCCATGTAAATTTATTACAGTAGTTCATGTTATTATAGCTGAATTTATTACAATAGTTCATGTTATTGTAGCTGAATTTATTACAATAGTTCATGTTATTGTAGCTGAATTTATTATAATAGTTCATGTTGCTATAGCTGAATTTATAACTATAGTTCATGTTATTGTAGCTGAATGTATTATAATAGTTCATGTTGCTATAGCTGAATTTATTATAATAGTTCATGTTACTATAGCTGAATTATAATAGTTGATGTTGCTATAGCTGAATTTATAACTATAGTTCATGTTATTGTACCTTAATTTATTATAATAGTTTGTTACTATAGCTGAATTTATTATAATAGTTCATGTTACTATAGCTGAATTTATTATAATAGTTGATGTTGCTATAGCTAAATTTATTACAGTATTTGACATTACTGTATCTAGATTTATTACATAATTTTGCATGTTAGCATAGCTAAATTATTTCAGTATTTGAAAAGCTTTTTGGAAAGTGGGAAAAGAAAGTGAATTTAATGGGTAGGGTTGAAGATAATATAAAACAAAATCTTATAATACAGGCTGTCATATGTCATGTTGTATTATTAATATGGATCAACAATGGTGCCATAAATATCATATGATCATATGTGCCATAAAGCTTTTTATGATTGGCATAAAATTCTTGAGCTTTACTGATTTTTTGAAGGCTTTTGCTGTCATTAATAATTATGTTCCTTCAGTTTTAGAAACATATTTTCTATTGTTTTATGCATACCGATTTTGACAATACATTATATGCCATATAGATTTATAAAAGCTTGTTTTGAGTTGTAATATTCCCAGAATAAAATAATTCCAGATTTTGTTTCATAAATGTCTTAACATGCATGTAAGATACTCTTTTAAGTAATCTGTATTGCTACCACTGACAACTGAACTCTAAGAATTATATTTCTTTTATTACTCTTTTTAATGTTCTGGCATCAGAATAACGGACTTGGAGAATCCATCAAATGAATTGTATGAAATTTCTTAATTTGACTATGCCGTCAAATTTTAATTCATTTTGCTAATTTAAAAGAAAATTAATTTTTGTTTAACACAATAAATATTTTGTATGGTTGTGGTATTTTTGTCTTCATTATAAATTTCAATGGTTTTAATATACACGCATGAGAATTATTAACTTGTTCAGTCACAAATTTGTTGTTTTAAAGCAGAAAATGTCACATATTTTTCAAAGTACAATATACTGTTCAAAGTGGATCTATATGTGAGCCTCACAAGTCCACTTGTAGAACATCAGATTCTCAAGCTGAAGACAGTGGTTCGTAACACATTGAAGGCTGCCTCACACTTAGATTACGTGTCAAACTTTACCAAATGTTTGACATCCAATAGCTAGTGATTAATCTCAATGTGCTCTAGTGGTGTCCTTTAACAAAACAAAACAACCTTTTCTGATCTTGTAGGACAATTTAAGCAATTAGTACCAAGACATTTAGACATTATTTCAACCCCTGAAAATGCAGCAAAAAGCACTGATCTTCAATATTATTATCTAGTAGGGCTTTATTGTTATACTTTCAAGATTTTTGGATACACCAGATTATAATTATACATGTACTATTTGAACACACATCTTTATATTTGGTCTACATAGTTAAAAGTTTTTTTTAATGCTTTGTTAATTCAGTTTGTAGTCAATGAATTTAAAGTTGTACAATGACATGAATGGGTCATGTTGAATGAATTACATGTACTTTCAATTAAACAAAATTGTGAAAATTAAACAAATTTGCAAATATTGTTAGATTTAAGTTGCTCCATGTTGTGTTTGTCTAGACTAGTTATGAAGATATTTTGACATTAGTTTTATATTAAGTTAATGTCGTGCTAAATAATGAACCCTGTAATTAACAAATAGTCACTGTTCATAAGATATTTTTGTGCATCATTTGAATGAGAAAAAATAAAAAGCTTTCAGTCTTACAAGTGTTTATTTTCTGTAATTGTTTTAGCAAAAAAGAAAGTATATATATATATATATATATATCTGATTTTCATTGCAAAACGAGATATCTCTATTTTTGACGTTTTGTGAAAAATGGCATTTTTGTGTGCGGAAATGTGACATTTGTGCATGGCGCTCATCGCATACTGGAATGAAAGCATGTTTTCTGCTATGCTCAAATATGGAAGATGTCTGGTTCTGCAAACAATTACAAAGTGAACTTGGTGAACCGATGCAAGCCTTTCCTTTGGTGGTTAATTTTTTGTTTGGCGCTTATCGCATTTTGCGATGCAACTTCATACATATACATATATATACGACTTGCTTTCACTCGGGGAATGACATTTTATACAAACTCATTTGTGAACCACCACACAAAATGAGTTGGATATCACCTGAGATCAATGAAAAGAGAAGACTGGGGAGAGGTAAATTGTTGGCGAGCTAACTACATTTTTCTAAATGTAGCTGTGATAATTTTGTAACATTTGACCTAGAAGTGTGTTAATTATGCAGTTGAAACACACAACCCTTGTGTTTTGCCACACTTAACATTGCCTGATCACCAACTTGCACCCCATGTTTTTCCACTTGATAGAGCGTACCCAAATTTAAATAACCATAACTCCATAAGCAAATTGAATACTTTTATACAATTTGGAGCTCATGGCCTGCTTTCTGGTGATATAAACATCTCAAAATGTCCAGATTGTGCTATGTGACTCATTTCGCGGCGGCTGGTGATATTTGATAATTTCACATGACCCTCATGCTTAAAGAATAACATCTATTTATGACATGCACATAGAAGATGACAGATAAAACCAAGAAGAATAATAAAAGAAAAATTTATTTACCAAATATATAATATAAATATCTTTCAGCAGATACATATGTATAACGGTATAAAAATATTTTTTTTGTTAAAACATTCAAAATGAGTGTAAAACTGGATGATACAAATGATTATTGAATTTATTTATGAATGTAAGCCAAGATTTTTGTGATGTATGTTGGTGACCTAAGCTTGGCTGTTATTGTCTGTTTTCAAACGCTGTATATTCCACAATGCTGGGATTCAAATAACTAGAGTCAAACTCGGTGAGCCAGTGGCAGGACATCAAAAACGTAAAGTTAGTTTTATTTAACGATGCCTCTAGAGCACGTTGATTGTTATCTTATCATCGGCTATTGGATGTCAATTATATGGTCATTCTGACTTATTTCTTTAGAGGAAATCCGTTACCACCATATATACTACTCTTTCCGATAAGCAGCAAAAGGTATTTTATATGCACTTTCCCATAGTCAGGACAGCACATACCACAGCCTTTGATGAACCAGTTGTGGACCACTGGTTGGAATGGAAAACAGCCTAAACAGCAAATGGGTCCACGGAGAAGTATCGATCCGATGACCAACTGCTTCATGGGCAGATACCGCTTGAGCTACACCACTCTCCATTTTATCATATAATGACTTGCTTGTCTTTCGTTAAATAACCGAGTGTCTTCTGGGTTACTGATCTGTAAAATAACATTAAAAGTATAAATGTTTCACTCATACTCACAAATACATGTAACATACATGAGTCCAAATTTAACATTGGTAAATAGCCTGATTTAACATGAGTAAATAGCCTGATTTAACATGGGTAAATAGCCTGATTTAACTTTGGTAAATAGCCTGATTTAACATGGGTAGGTAAATAGCCTGATTTAACACGGGTAAATAGCCTGATTTAACACGGGTAAATAGCCTGATTTAACATGGGTAAATA
>JAULBS010111624.1:0-15042 GCA_032355785.1 Symmetromphalus regularis | reverse complement strand
TGAGCTGCATCTGGTGCACAAAGGGTGTGTGTAGGTTTCTGAAGCTATCCCACATTTATCTTGAAATCAAAAGATATACCACATAAAACTTGTTTCTAGGTGAAAAACAGTTTTTGGTTCTTTTCTCCAATATCTGCTACTCCACCTTACACCCTTTTGGTTCTGAAGCAGCATTTTTATTCTAGATATATTTCATTTTATCAAGTCTTATACTCTTATGTTGTTATATTTGTTAACACACTGTTTACCTGGTAAGGTAATCATGATGGTTTTTAAATTAAAATATACAGTGTACATGATTTACACATTTATTTCAGTTCATAACATTTTCATTATTTTGCTTAAGACAATTGCAAAAATAGCAAATTATTAAAATAATAAATAAAATAATAATAAATATAAAAAACAAATACCAACACAAATGTAATTAAAATATGTAATATTTGAATAAATTGTTACCGTGTATATATATATATATATATATATCATTCCTGGTATATTTGGGTTTTGATATTTGTTCATATTCATTGGTTTCCTTTTAATCGTAGCATGTAAATGAAATGTACAGTATCGGTTTTGTGTACTCATTGCACTTGGATTCTAGCATGGAATGAAGGTCATATGCTTTACATGAAGTTTTGTTTCAGAATCTAATCTAACAAATTAATTATTCATTAATATACTATGAAAAACATTGTTTTGTTCTTTTTCCATTTCTATTCTCCCCCCCCCCCACCCGTTTTCATATATAAATGTTTGTTCAGATCCAGTTTAATTAAAATAGACGAAAAAAACCCATAAAATATGCAGCACACGCTTTAAACATCTCTAACATGCCTCCAGTAATCAATTCAGCCAACGTCAAAATAAATATAGGTAACTTATATTTAATCAAATATGGCAAATTAAATTTAGGTTTCTTTTGCAAACAGTTGGTAATTGTGAAAGACCGTATGTGTGTGGTTTTTGTCACGTACATGCATGATTAAATCAAAAAGAACTGATAAAAGATCGACTGGTATTAAAAGAATAACTTCTATGTTTGGCTCTTGAGAGCTTGGCTGAGTAGCTGATGTCAGGGATCTCATGGCAGCTGACGTCTTGAATTACTTAGAGATACTTATAAACGGCTTTCAAGAGAAAGTTTACAAAACAACCAAGAGATTTTGCCAATGCATTGAAAAAGGGGTATTTCCTCATTGTAAAAAAAATATGCAGATCCAAAATGTCGTGCGAGAGGGATGTAGCTCAAACGGTAGCGTGCCCGCCTGTGAACCTGTCGGTCGTCGGATCAATCCTTCTCAGTTGACCCATTTGCAGTTTGGGCTATTTCCCGTTCCAATCAGTGGTCCACAACTGGTTCATAAAATGCCGTGGTATGTGCTGTCCTGTATATAAAAGCCCCCTCGCTGTTTATCGGAAAGGATAGCCTATGTGGTGACAGCGGTATTCTTCTAAATACATATGTCAGAATGATCATATGATTAACGTCCAATAGCCGATAATCAATGTGCTCTAGAGGCGTCGTTAAATAAAACAAACTTTACTTTTGTAAAGTCGTGCTTAATAAGCATATTGGACAGCAAGATGTATTCTTGGTTTAACTGTACACCGATACGGTTGTTTTTGTCCACGCAAAGATGAAAGATACAAACAATCCAACTTTTCAGTAGTGATTTTTTTTCCTTTGTGTCAACAACTTCCCTCAAACTGAAGACTTACTCAAAACCCGTCGGACGCTGGCTCACACTTTAGAACATTTAAAAATTTCCGTTTGTTTGAAATGCAATAACCAATGATTAATAGTTATATTAAATCCAAATTAAAGATTTATATGCTTTCGTGGTGTTAAAAAAAGTTGGCATTTTCATATGGCATTATCTTATATAATATGGGGTATGATTAAAGTACAGATGTTTGATTACCTAATATATATTTTGTATATATATATATATATGGATTGCATATCAAAGATAAACAGTCATACACATGTATATACATTTGTATATACATACATACATACATACATTCATACACACACACACACACACACACACACACACACACACACACACACACAGTCGTAGCGGGCACAAAACTGTCACATGGTCTGCTAAAAAATAATTTTAGCATGCTAGTTTGTGTTTTCTGGCGCTTGTATGCAAATATAAATAACCACTCGGTGAGATGTGTAAATCTGTTTTGGGGCACGGAAGGTACACACACCTCTATAATATGTCTGGACCTACATTCTCAATTATCGTTGTGGCTCGGCAGATACCCAAACTGCAATTTTACTACTGAAATTTGACGTAAATACATGAAACAATTATTAGACAAACTGTATTAAACACCGCACAAGTCTGTACTCATCACCGCATAAGTATGTATCCAAAATATATTTCAACCACACAATCATTATAGCCCAAAAAATACTTTGCCCCAACAAAAACATTAATTATACTATTTTTCGTTGTAGTCATGCATTTGATATTAATAACCAAACACCAATGTTTGACATTCAATAGCTAATAATTCATTAATCAATGCACTCAAATCCTGTTGTTAAACAAAACAAAAAGACATGTTTTTGGGGTTGTTGGACTGATACCCTTAGCAGATCCACTGAGCTATATTTTGTTTCTGTCAGTGGTCCACAACTGGTGCAACAATGGCCTAATAGCCACTAATTAACCAATGTGCAGGGAAGATGTTAAACAAACATTTCTATTTTTTTCCCAGATAGGATATAACACAAAAAAGCCTTCATATTTGTTTTCCTAATCCAGTGATCAGAAAAGCTCACTTCATGGACATTTACTGGAAACACACAATACCGTATTCATTAGCGTGGATACTGTGCTTCCTGGTGCAGACAACATGCCTAGGATAATGATAATTTGCTTCATTTCACTTGATGCTACAGATTGAAGAAATCTTTCCCATCATTAAGCACAGTGCACTCAATTAACACACCTGTCTTGCTGCCTAACCTCTACACTGGATTTCTCATCTATGTTTATTCAATCATTAGCGGCTATGTCTTTACGTGGGGAAAGATGGGATTGCTTGTTTAACGTGACCTTAGCATATTGTTTATACAGCAGCCATTACATAGAAAACACAGTGTTTTGCAAATCAAACATTGGAAGAAATCTACCATTACATAGGCTACTCTTTCTGATTAGCAGCAAGGGATCTTTTATATCCACCTTCCCACAGACATGATGGTAGATACCACAGCCTTTGTTACATTAGTTGTGAACCTCCCGCTAGAAAAAGAAATAGCACAATGGGAAATTTCCACATCATCCCAGAATTAATGGAACAAACATAGCTCAGAAGTGAAGTGCCTGGCTGAGTATCAGACCATCAACTTTTTAAGATTAATCATATAAGGTGGACCTACCGGTCTTATTTCCTGTTTCACACACTGGTCCACAACTGGTATATCAAAGGTTGTGGTATGTGCTGTCATGTACATGTATGTGACAAAGAGAAAATATAACACTAGCTGCTAATCAAAAAGAGTTGCTTATATGGGAAACTGTTTTCTTTTATAGACAATGTCTTCCATATGCTGTATGGGAAATCATTAAACAAACACTTCTTTTTTCCAGTGGGATTAAAATTCATAAATAGATTGAAATTAAAATAGGATTATTATTCAAACTGCATCTGCAAGAATACATTAAAACAGAATTTTACCACCAACAAAATGTTGTATATGACATAGTAAGTTAGAATTCAAAGTTTTCGAGATAATATTACTGTTTTATAGATCATATCATAACAGAGAAAATGGGAAACAACCCTAAAGAAACAGACATTATATGATAACCTTTATTGCTGGCCTGTAATGTTTTACAATTATGCCAAATCTTAAATGGTTTCTATGCTGCTAGATAATACTAGGAAGCACATAAAAAGCTTTGATAGAAGCAAGAATCGCAAAGCATGTGTATGAACTTCAAAATAAATGCACACAGATGACCGACTATATAGCCCATGTTTTAACACAACTCTAAACAAATGTACATCGAGGCAGCTGGAAAGAAAAACAAAAGGCCAATTCCTCTGAAAACAAGCATGACCTCGGTTTCTGGCATTCCTTAGGAAAACAACATACTCTGAACAGACAGGTCATCATTCCAAACAGACTATTATTAACAGTAACATCGAGTACAAAATTACTTTGACGCCAATACTAAGAGTTTGAAAATAACTTGAAAAATGGTAAAAAGTTCCCTCCTTCCACTAACCAAGCCTGGCGTGTGTAGTGTAGTGTTGAGGAAATGAACCAAGTACGGACATTAATTACTTCTGAACTGCTGTTTGTTTTTATTAAGTTGTTCATCAGTCATCACAGAAAAACAAAAACGTTCTCAGTATTCTTGTATAGGCTAGCTACATCCTTCAGATTTTCTGAAAACATTCCTTTAAATGTGAACATCTGGTTCATTAAAGGTTGTGGTATGTGCTGTCCTGAATGTAGGACCGTGCATATAAAAGACCCCATGCTGCTTATCAGAAAGAGTTTTCTCTAAATAAATATGTCAGAATTACCATATGATTGACGTCCAATAGCCAATGATAAGATAAAAATCTACGTGCTCTACAGGCTTCTTTAAATAAAACAAACTTTACTTTATGGTCATAATCCAAAACATTTTCTCTGAAGTGCCTGACTGTCCATTATTCCAGAAATTGAATAATAGTTATCTCCCTTTAATTTCTTTACATAACTACCATATTTTACACTTAATCCAAGTGACAAAATAGTATATTATATTAATTGTTATGTTCAAAAAGACCAACAAACATCATTAATAAAGGAAACACATAAAAAATTCTCTTTAATTATTTTTAAAGGGGAAGTAAAAAACAAATAGTGATATGTTTATATAACTATGACGTTATCCTCTCAAATGGCATGTTTACTGATAGCATATATCAATACGCCCATCTAATTGAGCACTTAAGTCTCAAGAGTTTTAAGTATGCTCAAGCTGCATTCAATATACCCACTTCAAAACACACAATAAGAATGTGTGCTTCAAATAACATTAACAAAAAATGTCGTCACAGACAGTTTAACGATAACAATTCCTTTTACTTTTTACACACCTGCATTAAAAATGATCAGTATGGGTAGATTAATCATGCTTCAGTTTTTGTGGGTTATGTATCAGTCACACTTAACGATATGACAGGTTATGATCGGCTGCAATTTTGAATCACAAGCAATCATAGAAAGATCATACGAGAAGTCATGGGTGGTCTTGGATAGTTGCGCAACCAAAATCAGTCACAGAGAGGTTTTTGATTCTGCACAAAAACCTTGCTGCAATCAAATTGGTCATAGCTGGTCATAGTAGTCATGTGACCTGGTCATAGTAGTCATGTGACCTTGTCATAGTAGTCATGCGACCTGGTCATAGTAGTCATGTGACCTTGTCATAGTAGTCATGTGACCTTGTCATAGTAGTCATACGACCTGGTCATAGTAGTCATGTGACCAGTCTTTGATAATCGTAGGTAGTCTTGTGTGATAGTATGATAGATTCTTCCAGATCATGTGACCAATTGTGTTATGAGTCTGGTACAAGTTGCAGACCAGTCTAGCAACATGTCCCATTATGTGACTGCTAGCCCTGGTCATGGACAATTGCAGCGCAAGTGTGACTGGGGCATTATGGGTTACCCTGGGTTAAACTATAGACTATCTGCATTATGTTTCATGTGCATGGGTTTCAGAAGTCCAAGACAAACATCAGTTAGTAACTGCACTGCTGGATATAACTCAAGTATGTGAGAAGCTTCCAATCTATTGTGTATTGCTTCTATTTATAGCATCCAGGCATGATGCAAAACACAGTTATTAGATGTCAAACATATAGTGTTTTGCAAGTCATGATTTTTAGAGAAAACCAGCTACTTACCAACAGACATGACAGCACAAACAACAGCCTTTGATAAACCAGTTATAGATGGACCACTGATCAGTAAAATTAGCTTACACCTATCCACTAAATCTTGCAGAGTACTTACTCTGGGTTGAAATTGGTATATAGATTAAAAAAACATCCCTCGACTGAGATTTGTCCCCAGTACCTACCAGCCAATAATATAAAATAATCACTGCAGAAGCTATCCTATATAATTTGATTATACAAAGTCTGGAACTGAGGCAGATCTAGCCAAAACTAGATTTCTTTCCCTATATCCAGCATTAATAAAATGTTTATAACAAATAGCTTGAATGACTGCAAAAATTTATCATTTAAAAAAAAAATGGGCCTAATATGTAGTTTTATAAAACAGTTTTTCTACTGGGCAAACATAATCTACTCAGTAAGGTGGCACTAAGTCTAGCATTTACAACAATCCAGTCAAACCAGATTTCTCTCCCTTTAATTGTATGGCACATATCTGTTTTATGATCAATCCTAGGAAAAGGTTACCCCAGAACATTGCTTAATCAGTGGCTATTGGGTGTCAAACTTATGGTATTTGTAATTCATGGCATTCAGAGAAAACTCACTAATGCCATAATGGCTACTCTTTCTGACATGCAGCAAGGGATCTATCTCTTTGTATCCTAGAAACAAGCAAGGTAATGTCATAGAGATGGAATGATATATCACCATATTTTCCATAAACATAATATTAACTAGTTTTACAGGTATTGATCTTAATACAGTGAACAAAACACCTGGCTCACTAGATTTACTTCTACTGTCAAACGTTGCTATAGTTATAAGGAAATATTCTCAGAAATCACAAATTAATAACATATTGGAAGCTCTGGTCCATTTGGTAATATATATATAGCTGACTATAATTATCACAGTTCAACTTAATTGATACTATTATAGTCGGATCGATGCTTCTCGGTTGTCCCATTTGCAGTTTGGGCTATTTTCTGTTCTAACCAGAGGTTCACAGCTGGTTCATCAAAGGCTGTGGTATGTGCTGTCCTGTCTGTGGGATGGAGCATATAAAAGATGCCTTGCTGCTTATCAGAAAGAGTAGCCTATGTGGCAGCAGTGGGTTTCTCTAAATAAATATGTCAGAGTAACCATATGATTGACATCCAATAGCCGATGATAAGATAAAATCATTGTGCTATGAGGTGTAGTCAAATAAATCAAACTTTACTTTTAATACTATTATATTTTCTCTTCTGATGCTAATAACATAATATTAAGCTTTTATTTTGATGTGATGTTAGTGTTTATAATTAACAATATTTATTTAAAGTTTTTAATGTCACCGTTGTTGGCAGACAGTTTTTTTTTATAACAGGGTTACTGTAAATAATAAAAATAAAATTATTTAAAGTTAAAGGTCATTGGTAATGTAAAAATGTGAGTTATCCTTAATAACTGATATTTATTTTTTATGTTTGGGGGTGGGGGGGTGGGAGGTCACTAAACAAATATTAAATAAATAAAAATGTTTTTTTTTTATTACTTGAAAGATAATCAGTATATAGACTATGGTTATGACGAGTGCCACAACTGAAGCACCTTTTGCTAACATCTGGTATTAATATTTTTGACAGAGCTTCATAAGAACACACATTCACAGATTTGCTTTTTAGATTCTTTGGACAGTTTTGTGCAGAGATATGGTTTTAATAAAACAACGTAACTGACACATTTTTAGTATATCTGGGACCGGTGCAAGTGTTCTAGAGATCAAAACTGACACCCACTGATTAAAGAAAACAAGTAATGAGTTGCAGAAACACAGACAGTAATTGAAAGTTCTTCCAGTAATAAAAACAGACATAGGCTTCAGACTGAAAAAATAACCAAACATGGGACCAGCAGTAACACTTTTAAAAAAATAATTTCTGTCTCAAACACAGTGAATCTGAAGTGTTTTCCCCCACCATTGTGCTTAATACTACATTACTAAACTAAGTAGAATAGAAGTCTCCCTTTAAGACAAGCAAATAAAAAATAATTTATACTGAAGGTATTGTTTAAGCACCATATAGACATCCATAATGCAAATAATGGATACATTTACTTTCAGTAGACTGATTGTGAATTGCAGTTAAACCAAATTGTCCTTTATTAAGTATTACATTCAATTTATTGTACATAAATGAACAACAATAAATTCATTTCAATAAAAATGTATTTAAATTAAAAAGTACTTTAATAATTAAAGCATTTAATTTATTAATGGGAGGAAAAATAATAAATGTAAATGGATTCAAACACAATATATAGGACAGTTTTATATATATGTATATATATATATATATATATATATATATATGATAGTGTTACGTTTGCTACTGTATACCAAACCGGAAACACTATAAAATCTTGCAGATATTACATTTCAAGTAACAATGAATTGTTATTGCTGCACACTGCCATATTTTCCACTGAATCTACCACTGTTTTATATGACAGTAGTAAATAATATCAAATGCAACGTTTTAATACAGGAAAAAGTGGATTGTTTCCCTTTATTTATTTTCATAACATGATGTTGTCATAAGGGAAAAAAACAAAAACCCTTGCATGTTGTGTTCACTTTTGTCATTAGAAAATTAACTCTTTCCATTCCAACCAGTGGTCCACAACTGGTTCATCAAAAGCTGTTGTATGTGCTGTACTGTCTGTGGGACGGTGCATTTAAAAGACCCCTTACTTCTTATCGGAAAGGGTTCCTCTAAATAAATATGTCAGAATGACTATATGATTGACGTCCAATAGCTGATGATAAGATAAAAATCAATGTGCTCTAGAGGCGTTCTTAAATAAAACAAACTTTACTTTTAGAAAATTAACTTATGGTCATTTCTGACACATTTGAGCATTCTCAGTTAAGTGAGTTGATCCCAACAACAACCACCCTTGTGGTCTCTGTTTCTGGAAATTGCATTACTGGCTGATTGGTACACGAATGTGTGTTGTTTGGAAACTACTATACCAAATGGAGGCCACTCACATTTTTTTGGTCACATTTTAGTCTGACCACCGTTACTCACCATTAATATTGGAATACATTAATTTCATGATTTACAGTATGTACTGTACCTGCATGCACAAACGCATGCACGGTAAGTCCATACACATTCAGACATGCACGCAAACTGACGCAGCTGGTTTATAATATCTATGTATATTCTGTCTCATGCTGATATAGTTTTTAATATAAGTTTGTTTTTTAATTTGCATTATGGGGATTTCAAAAACATTCTTAAGGAAAAAAAACACAAGCATTTTAATGTGATTTAGTTGAATATATACATGTATTTACAAATTATATGCTAAACAAAAAGAAAATCAATAACAATGACAAACAATAGCTGTCTCCTGCTAGGTTTGACACTACAATTTCCATCACTACTCACCAGTATGCAAGTCCCATGTTGCTAGAGGACAGACAGAAATCTCTAATCAAATAATGAATGCAATTAGCATGAAGCATGCTTTCAGAAATTCTTCAATATTATCATTAGCACAATCAATGCTACTTTGAAGACATGAATGATAAGTATATGTCAGGTGAACAAATGAGGAAATTGTGTGCAGCTTGTCACCAAATTATGATGTGTAAGATATACTTGCACAATTTTAATATGGTTCCAAGATATGTTAAAGATTATTATAAAATAAATAATAAATAGATAGTGTGCTTGTGTGCTGGACTCAAGAATATGAATTGTGAAATTGATGAAAAAGGGATGATGTTAAGGCCACAGAGAAATTGATTTTTGTAAGTGCTAAATTTATTACTATGGTTACACATACAATAAAAATAATCTGATAATGGTAATATTTTCTAAATTAATTCATAAATAAAACAACTATTTAAACTGATTATATTCTCACTCGCTCACTCACATGCCTGCACGGACATGTGCACACACACACACATGCACATGCACACACACACACCATATTTAAATAATGGTTTAACCAAGACAAAAAGAGACAATGTGTCTGGCTTTTTTTCTTTTTATTGATTTAAATTAAGATGAACAACACAATCTATAAATTTAGCATGAAAAAAGCAAAGACAAATTCACTTAAAGATTTTCTCTTCAGAAGGACAGTAAACCCATGCATGCAGTCATGCAATCAGACAGCATTCAAACACTGTCCCAGACAGCTGACACAGAAGAGTGTTCTCGTAATAAACTGTGTCAATCTTCTATTGTACCAATTAGATATGTTGAAATCAATCAATCAATCAATACAAGCCATACAATCAGCTAGGAGTCCTCAAGTACTGTCTGTCTATACTCAAACACACAATCCTTGGTTTGACTTTATCCATGCTGAAAAACCAGTAAAAACAGAAAGGATTGTTGTTAGATGGCTTCATTTCTATCAATAAAATATTATATTATATTCAAGCTTGCCATAGATAATTGAATAATACTCTTGTCTGATAAATAAAATTTATCTTTGTTTTTAAAAGAATCAGACTTTTGGTAAAAATAGCCATAATGATTAATGGTTTCTTCTCTCATCCTTGTTCAGATGTGAACCTCAGTGGCCCAGCAGTAGAACATTTGACACTCAAGCTGATGACAGTAGTTCAAAATATGTAGGAGGTTGGCTCACACCAGACTATGTCTCAAAATAGCCAAATGTTTGACACCCAATAGCCTTATTAATAAATCAATGTGCTCTAGTGGTGTCATTAAACAAATCAAACCTTGTTCAGATGTAACAATTATATTATGTGGAATTTTTTTATTTTTATGCTTATATCCAATTAAGTTCATAAAATTCTGTTTTGGATTGACTTTCCATAACAGAGGTCAATGACAGTATAAAAAAGAAAACCAACCACTGCCACAGTTTTTAAAATTTTATTACCAGACATCTTCTATAAGCATTTGCCACAAACAACTTATTCCATACACCCATGATTTTGGTTACCTAGAACCCTTTACCAACTGAGCTTAATGATTGAGTCTGTAAAGAAATTACAAAAATATAATCAGCCTTGAACATAGTGACCTAACAGGAATGCCACCGAGGTTGGCAATGTTGTAAAACAATAAAAGCATTGTATGAACACTATCACCTTACAGCCTTGTAACAGAATGGCATGCAACCTTGAAGAAGTAATTTAAGCCACTACCATAATTATCATTTCCATATTTCCTTTCCACTGCATCACTATGACGTCACACGTCATGAATTTTGGCAGCTGTAATCATTACCTAATGAGTTAACATGCACTGAAAGAAAAGGCATGTTTGTTAATGGTCTGTTACTAGTTGTTAAGCAAGTTTTGCAATGATGCATGAATGATGTGTATTGAGTATCAAGATCATATTATTATTCATTTGTTTCATTATTATACATATACACATATACACACACACACACTTTTTTTGTCTAACGACACCCTTAAAGCACATTGATCTATTAATCATTGGCTATTGGACGTCAAATATTTGGAAATTTTGACACATAATCAAGTTTAAACCAGCCTCCAACAGTTTGAACCAATGTATTCAGATTGAGAGTCCAATGTCACATACTTACATGAATTACTAAATTAGATTATCTAAACGAGTGATAATTAATTGTACCTTTGGTATAAGTACTTGGAAAAAAGTATAACCATTAGATTGAAGAAAAAAGAAAGATCCCACTGATATAATCATTTATAAGCAAAACATTTGCAATTATGGTGTTAAACTGAGAGAAACTAATGTTATTGAAAAAGCACTTAATTCAATTATGTTCAACTTGAAGCTATGGTTGCATGACCTAGATGTAACCTGCCAATCACACCATCACTTGGCTTGAGAAGAGCTTAAATTGGCTCCTTGTTTCTATGATACCCAGCAATCAATCAAAGGACTATTTTGTCAATCTCATTCCATGGAACTATGATCACCAAAAGATTGTGCAGGCATTAGGAGAGATTTGAAGCAATCCCGTTACTTAATGAAAGCTAGGAAGCAATCTAGGAAGCTGCAAGGAGGATGAAGCACATTCACGATACAGCTGCTGACAAAAGTTTAATTATTGAACACTTTCTATCCTAGCCTGGAGGATGTTGTGGGTTGCACATTGTTATTGGTTTCTTCATTGGCCCCTTAATGTAATTATGGTTCATAATGTAGAGGAATTTCGCTGACCAAGCAATGAATGAATATCAAAGGTCATCCTCTAAAACAGGCAGGAATCACACAATCATTCTTACAGCCACGCTCCTGCAGTTTGTGAAACATCACCTGATAGAGTGGGAAAATTCTTCTCATCTTAAAGACAATCCTCAAGTTACTGATTTTATTAAAAACTTAAAGATTAAAACATGAATGTTAGCTTTCCATTAATTATTTCTGAAAGAAACCAATCAAGTTTACCTTGTTGTCTAAATGATATTAAAAAATTAGAATTAGAATAGTCATGAGTGACATAAACTACACATGAATGTATAAAAAAAAACACCATGTTGTCCAAATGATTTAACAAAATTAGAAAAGTCATAAGTGATATTAACTTCACACGAATCAAAAAAAAAAAAAACCAGCCATGTTGTCTAAATGATTTAACACAATTTTAAAAACGTCATGAGTGATGTTAACTTCACATGGATCTATTTTAAAAAACCAAACCATATATAACCCTCTCATTGCAGGTTTCTTTCCCTGTTCCAGATAATATATATAGCAATTGCCATCATGTCTGTCAGAAAATAGTTGCTGCTCAGACAGGGTGTAGTTAAACAAACACTTCTTTCCTTTCCTAAGCCCACTCATGGAGGTACTGGTTGTAATGAAAAGAGTTAACTAATAAAGCAGGTCCCAGTGGTTACATGTAGTGCTACAGACGAAGCGATTATATTGATCACTGTGTTCAAAGTCACTGTATAGCTAAATGGAAACAAGAAACCAATCTATAAAGTATCAGATTCAACCTAATTGTCAGTGCAATATTATAGGATTTTCAAAAAACAATAATTCTTACTTCAGTGAAAAGTAATACAGCAGGTCCATGACCAGTGTAGGTGGGTGATGAGATAATCGGAGTGTATAAATCTCTTACTCTTGGAAATGTTAAAAACCAACATATTAAATAATAAAATAAAAATTTTTAAATTAGAAAACAAAATGTAGACAACTTTTTGAAAATAATGGACTTCGTAGACAGGATAATACCCCTCACAGCCTGTGATATACATGTTGAGAACCACTGGATGGGAAATGGGTCTTTATGTCCAGTAAGAGGGATCACTTCTAAAACTCGCATCTTAACCAGATGGTCGGTCTATCACTGAGAGAAAAAAAAATTGATTGTTTAATGACACCCCAACACAATGGTTAATCAGCTGCTATTAGGTGCTAAACTCATGACACTATGATAGATGGTTTTCAGAAGAACTAACACATGAAATGGACCACTGGCTGGAAGGACAAATAGCCTAATGTTTATATCACTGAGTTATGTCCTTATGGATGGTCAATGGTGTTATTTAATGGATATGTCCCCATGTGACCTCATAGCTTGAATGATTACCCTATAGGAATTCCATGTCTTTAGACTTAAAAGACTGGCCCCACTGGCTTTGTAGTTAAGCTGTTGGACTCATGTAATGGGATCAAATATTAGTTGAGACATGGGATTTGTAATCTCAATACCAGCTTCAACCCATAATGGATGCACAGCAAGACTTAATGGAGGTAGGTGTCCACCAATTGAACTGACCACTGGCCAACCATTGCTTTATCAAAGGTTGTGGTATGTGCTGTCCTATCTGTGGGCAAGTACATGTAAAAGACCCCTTGGTGCTGATTGGAATGAGTAGCCTATATAGTGGTAGTGCATTTCCTCTAAAGACCATGAGTTGCAAAATACACTATGTCTGGTATCTAATAGCAGTGGAATAAACAATGCACTTGGGAGTCATTAAACAACGATTCCTTTCCTTTCTTCTCAGACTTGAAAGAAACCAAGATAGCTAATTCTGACATCACTCAAAATAAATCAGCTTGAGGTGATCAACAAAATTATCTCCTTATTTTAATACAATGTGATTGATTTTTTGATTGCAAGTAAGGCCATCAGGTAACAATCGATGACCCTAAACAGACCTCAGTTGCAGATTGAGTTTCAATTTAACCAATTTACAAGTGGAAAGGTGCATAGTAACATGGCCATGTAACTAATTTTTGAAAATTCCAAAAGACCACTTTTACCAATTCCCCAAATTAAATGGAGAAATACTAAATTTATTTAGTGATCATTTTTTCCAATTTATTTTGAGGCCTGCAACAGAGAAGTTAATGCCAAGTCTTGTCAGGTAGACACATACTCAAATAAATATACGAGCTTCTTAAATATTTAACAAAACAATTTGCTATCTACCAACACATGCTGTGTTTAAATAATGTTATGTCAATCAATATTCTTCACAAGTAATTAATATTTAGAGACTACTGCAAGTTTGAAAAGAAATACAAATGAACAGCCTTCCAAGGAAGTAACAAAATGTGGCCTTTTAATTAAGACAAGTGGCTGCTTAACCCTTAGCGCCTTTTTAAAGGCATATCCCGCTATAAAAAAAACTCCGTTAAGACTTTACAACGGGATATCCCATTGTGTCTTTTTTAACTTGTATTTACTGCCAAATTCGTCTTAACTTGACATGCGCAATTTAGGTAATGCTAAGAACAACATCCTGTTAGAAACGGGGCGTTGTTTGCGATGAAAATTTTCTTTTTTTTATGTCAATTTTCGGCTGATTTTGTATCGAAATGTAATGGCGGCATCGATTTTTCGTGTTCTCGGAAAATGACTGCAATAGTGATATTTTATCAGAATATGAGAATAAAAACGGAATGCAAGTAGGTGAAATGGTATCACAAATATAAGATGACATACCACTTCCAAGACACGTTGTCTTAGAGTGAGTGAAGATTTTCTAAATGGGTCAATTCGTTAACAGATTTTCATAGAAATTATATGTCCTTATAATAAGAAATTAATACAATAAATACCTGTATTTATATATAATGATGAGATAATTCTTAAAGGAAAT
>JAULBS010111613.1:0-15043 GCA_032355785.1 Symmetromphalus regularis | reverse complement strand
CATTAATGTGTTATGTACTAACCATCATGGTGATGACAAACATTAATGTGTTATGTACTAACCATCATAGTGATGACTAACATTAATGTGTTACGTACTAACCATCATGGCGATGACAAACATTAATGTGTTATGTACTAACCATCATGGTGATGACTAACATTAATGTGTTACGTACTAACCATCATGGTGATGTAGAACAGCATGAAATAGATTCTAGTCCACTCACTCATGTGCTTGGCATAACCTTCCTGAAAAAGCAAGAAAATTAAATTAATGTTTATTTAATTAAACTCCAGTAGTGTTTAGCAAGTTTCAAATAGTATTCTACAAAACTTTATACAGAAGAAACCCAATGTTGCCACATAGGCTACTCTTTTCATTAACCATACATGTATATTGCCATATATTTGCCGAGTTCTGAAGACCAGAAATACTTTCCAAAAAAGGACAGTTAGCTTATTATTCACGGAGTCTACAGATAGACATGGAATCCAGATCAATAACTTATTGTCAAACTTTCAGACTTTTGATACGACCAATCAGCGGTCACACTTTAAAGCTGAGATAATAGTAACTCATGAAATTATAAAGAAAACATCGCATCATGTTATATTATATACTTGTTTTATGTAGAGTGTGGTTTAAGTTATGTTTGATAAACAAAATTAATAAATTACTACTTGTTTTATTTTAAGTTGAATCATAAACACGTCTTTTGGCCACCATCTTTGTTTGTTTGAGGATCAGAAACTGGTGATCACTAATTAAGGTGACCTCTAATTTGTTTGTTTCACTGTACATGCAGAATGAATGGCAGAGAACGGGGTCAAGATTAAATATACTGGGAATAATTAAACTAATAATTTGTTGTTGTATTACATGAATGATAATGTTATAACCATTTTCAGCATTTGTTCCTTTCTTACCAGAACAATATTTCATGGTTGTGTAGTTATATTTGCATCACAAATGTGACATATCCAAATAAATAGGGCCTATACATAGGCTAACATAATTAAATATAGCATTGGTGGAGGTCATTTGTGTTTTGACATGTTCTCCAAAATAAATGGTTAGATTTTTTTTTTAATATGTATTGGCCAGCAATTTATTTTTTATTAACTGACCACCTGTCATTTTATATCATCGACATACCAGTTATCAGACTATTAACAGGAAAATCAACTTCGGCTTATACCTGAGATCAATCATTTTGTACCGGATATTTAGGGTCAAACTAAGGGGTCAGCTTATCTGCAGCATCGGCTAATACACAGCAAAAATAGCCACATATGTTTAACATACATTTATGAACGTAATTTTTTCATGTAAATAGGTGGACATATGTTTAACATATGTTAAAAAAAACTTATGATAAAAATGTTTTTTATATAAATGTTAAATATACATTAATGACATACACAATAACTTGGAAAGGGCTTCTGTAGATATTTATAAGTTTCACTGTTGCTATGGACACCATCTTGGTTGCTAAGGAAGGTATATTTAATTTGATTTTTTAAATATCGGTTATACATTTCTGAATCAAGTATACATGTACCTAAAATCCTACAAAGGCCACTTTTCTAATTACTTTAGACAGCTGTTTTACAATTGTTAAGAACATTTGCTAAGAAAACCTTGTTGATTTCTATGGAAAGAAACACCATAAATACTCATATACATGTACATGTATGTTACATGTATGTTAAACGTACGTTAAACATGCATTCTGTTAAACTTATGTTCAAGAAATTTATGTGAAACATGTTTACAAACATATGTTTAACATAACGTATGTGAAACATGTTTAACATACTATAAAATACTTTATTTTCGAGGGGTGTAATTTTCGCACTAAAGATAAATTGCCAAGTTCACAGAATTAAAATTTCGCGCATCTTTGATTAAACAAAAACTTTTTTTTCAAGTACTCTATATGAATGACATATTAATAAATTGCTGGTCAATTCATATTTTTAAAAATTGAACCAATTATTTTGGTGAACATGTAAAAACGTAAATGGCATACACCATTCGATAGTATCATCCATTATGTAACATGGGTGGTGTAAATATAACTTGGCACTCGTGAAATATTATTCCGGAAAGAAAGGAACAAACGTGTAACATTGTTTAAAAATTATTATTCATATAATAGAACTGAAATATCAGTTTAATTAGTTCGGTATATTTAATCCTTGCTCGTCCTTCCAGCCACTCATTCTGCGTGTACAGTGAAACTAACATTTCAGCGGTCACAGTAATTAGTGGTTTCTGATACAAATATAAAAAAGATGGCGGCCAAAGCACATGTTTACGATTCAACTTAAAATAAAACAAGTAATTTTTTTTTTTAAATTATCAAACATAAATTATAACACACTCAACCTTAAACAAGAACATAAAATTGCATGACGTGATGTTTTATTTAATTTTTTTCACATTTTATCATTATCTACGCTTTGAAGCGTGACCGATGATTGATCGTATCAAAAACTTGAAAAAGTTGGAAGTCGGACCACAAGTTTAGTCAGGTTTAATTTCTCACGGGTTCTTAATTTCGCGCTAAATACGTTTGCGCGAATTGTGCAAAAATTAAGTCCCCACGAAAATAAAGTATTTTACAGTATGTGAAACATTTTGCCAATTCACATGTGAAACACATGTGGCTATTTTTGCTGTATACACGGCACTATACTGTAGCATTTTGTTATCTACAGACAAAGCTTAAACAACACACACAACTTCATTTGATATACCATTTCTATATGATGTAATCACATTGTATATGACTACAACTATGAGATTTACAATTTATGGATTGTTCAATGAATTGCTGGTAACATGCATAATTTCACTTCAGGATTTCTTTTATATAGTACCACATACCCAAATTCTTATATTAATTTTATTTTATTCTAGAAATTTAATAGAAATACTTCAAGTTAACTCACCATGATAATAAACCAGTTATTCACTACAGTAAGCTCAAACAGAGTCACTGAAAAACAAAACAGACATATATACTCAACACTTTCATCAACATTGTTCCATCCCAGAAAAACAGAACAGACACATATACTCAACACTTTCATCAACATTGTTCCGTCCCAGAAAAACAGAACAGACACATACTCAACACTTTCATCAACATTGTTCCGTCCCAGAAAAACAGAATGGAAATATATATTCAACACTTTCATCAACATTGTTCCGTCCTAATTTTAAATTTGCAACAATCTTCTAAGTTCTAAAAAGTTGCCATCTTACAAAAGACAAGGACAGCACATGCCTGATTTAACTTATTTCTGAACCTACATGTATATCCAACAAAAGTTAAAGCACACAACCCTTCTTCCCAAGTTGTTTGTCCAGGACTGAGGTTCATGGTAGAATGAGAAAGAAAAAAACCTGCCACAAAAATGTGGCTTTTCTTAATTAGTAAGGGAATTTTATATACACCTATTCACAGTCACAGTGCTGTTAAATTTTCCTTCAACACTGTGGCTTGCAAAGGCATGTTTAACACCCTGCACATAAACAATATTACAGTAGTACATTGTAAAAAAAATACTATACATGTTCCTGTATGATAATGTTTATAACACAACTTGCGTTTTCAATGGTCTAGCTCTCGCTTGTAATGTACAAATTGAAAATAATATCTTACAGAAACATTTAGTATACTCAGGGTATTTTTGTTTTCAATCTGTATATGTTATGAATTACTATATTTTGTTTTGACTAACATTACCTCCAGATATAAGAATGTTGTCAAAATTGTTGAGGTAATAGCCATCAAAGTAGCTGGAAGAATTGTCAACCTTGAAGAAATCTTCAACACTGCTGTTTCTGAAATAAAGGAAAGAAGGCAGATGGTACCACGTGACCAGATGGGCTGTCCTGTGTAAGATGGAAAAGTCAGCAATTACACATTTTTTGTTTAATTTGGATCATTTTCTTTTTTCAACATGAACTGTAATACAAATATAGTAATGTTTCCATTCACAGAAAAAGACTTATTCAGTGGAAAGAGCTGCTATTATACGGCCATTATGAGTTTCGAACAATGCTTGTTCTGACGTGATGTCATGCAGTACGACTATATTCTAACCAAAAGAAGTTCAGTTTCTTACTTTTGTACACGGAAAACATATTTTTAAGCATAAAGACATTTTTGTTTAAATTTTTATATATTTTTAACTTATACATGTACCTTATAAATACTTAAATCCATTTTATATGCAACACTGTACACTTCAGTATCCCTTTACCAATGTTAAAAAAAGTGTCAATAAAGAATCCCAAACAAGAATTAAGATTCTCGGTGACGACAGATTCAACAGATGGCCAAAATCAGCACGTGTGGGATTATACTTTCTTTGTGTTGGCTATTTTGGCAATTTCACTTGTTTGTTTGGGAGAACAATTATATAGAAGTTTTAATTTGATTCCACTGCCCCAAATGAGTACTTAGCCAACAGTTATTGGTGAAACCAAACTAACAATATGTTTACACTGCTGGGAGAGATCAAATGAACAAATTACTCACTTGCAACAGTTATGGAGGTCGACATTCAAAAACAGCTCCATCCCAATGATGGCGAAGAAATAGTACAGAAGCATTATAACAATAGCCAGGCTGAAAAAGAAATCACAATATTCTACATACAGTTAGCACATTATATTTATGAAAGGTTAAAAATTTGTCTTTTTCATAACTGATGCAGTATATTTATAATCCCTATTTAATTTTAGCAAGTCTTTGTAAGATTTTGCAGAAAGCCTTTAAACTAAGTTAGTTTATTATGCAGTAGATGATATCTAGCAGTTAGTTTATTATGCAGTAGATGATATCTAGCAGTTAGTTTATTATGCAGTAAATGATATCTAGCAGTTAATTTATTATGTAGCAGATGATATCTAGCAGTTAGTTTATTATGCTGTAGATGATATCTAGATTATATCATTAATGATTCTCACATTATTATAACACTATTATTTATGTTTTTGACTGTTAAAAAAACCTGTAAATAATCTGCACCCTTTGATTTTAGGCTAAAGTTAACATCAGTCTAGATAAAAACTGCATTTTTGAATAAATTGTGGTAAATATAGCTCAAACAACTGATATAGTTCACTAACAACGAAGAAATCCAGATGAGGGAAGGGGAAGATTCCCAGACAAAGGGCCTCATTCACAATCACACAGAATATTACATTGTGTATGCTTCTTTGACAGATTGCTCAGAAAGATAAAAGCATCCTTAACATCTCCTGGCATCTATAAGGTTTGTGGTAAAATAAAACAATGGTCTTTTTGCTTCAGATTTAACATTTTGATGAACACTAAGCAAAGAACGATTTACTGGTATCACTTTAAAGTTTGACCTCACCTACATGTATGTGGGTTAATTAAACATTCACACCACTTACCTGTCAATCAAATTATTTTTACCAGCCCAACATGTTAAAAATGCAGTGTTCATTATCATGTTATATTTATCGAGCAACTAATAAGAAAGCGGTATTGAATTTTTCTGTGCTTCATGGATAAATGTGAAAACTGTTAGCTGTTTTACATAAGTGCCATTAGATGAAAGAAATGGAGTACACAATTGTTTCAAAAATGAAAAACAAGTTCACGTTTATATAATTGATAATTATTGTAAAACTCACAAATATACTGCACCATTATATAACCTGAACTCTTTAATTCCAAATTAGAAAGTAGCGGTTTATAGTCCAAAAAATACAGTATGGTCTTGCTCAAGAGGCAGCCATCGTTATAGGTCTAACCAGTTGTAAATTCAGTTTTTTTGTGGCTGATGTATTTACCAAAGCCTAATAGTGATAAAGGTGAAGATTTACTTCAGTTTAAATTTTAAATTACAATTGTAGGAGTGAAAAACATAGCTTCTTGATCTTGATCTCTGATGCAGACCCTCAGCGGTCTAGCAGTAAGGACATCTGATTATAAAGCTGAAGATAGTGGTTCAAAATACATTGGAGACAGGCTCACACTTTAACTATGTGTCAAAATATTAACATCCGATAGCCGATGATTAACGAAAATAAATTTATCTCTGATGTTAATATTATCTGATACTAACAACACTGTGATATCTGCGTAAAGGTTTTCATTTCCGAGTACAAATTACAAACCTGGTGAGCCTAGAAAACAAGACAAACAGTGTGCCCAGCACATCCCTGTAGCGTCGCTTGATTTTAAATAGTCTGCAATTAAAACAGCTATATTACATTAACAAAATCAAATGAGAATAACGCATACATTGTAATAATTTTCTCTAATTAATAATTTAAATTTGATATAAAGTTAAGGATTTGCATACATTGATTTGGGTCATTCCATATAAAATCAGTCAATTCTAGGAAAAGTTCACGCCTGACTCCCTCAGAATCACCTAACTTTTTGTGTACATTAACAATAACATATGTGACTCGTCACATCAAACAGTCTTATGTCACATGGCCTATTATTGAAGAATCAGTCAAAACAGAGATTTAGGTCATTTTCAGTAGTCTCTCACATTATGGCCTAATAATCTTCATAAATACCTTATCTAAGTATTCCTTCAATCAGTTTTGTAAAAATATAAGCCAAAATATGTTTTAAAGTAACTTTTGTGAAGCACATCCAAGAGAAATGGCTGATTTGTAGTGAAACATTTTTAATTTTTCCACCAACTTCGCACACCATTTGCGCCATGATAATTATAAATAAACTATAGAATCCTGGTATCAAATTGAGGCTGGGAGACCCATGTTTGAAATGACGTCAGGAGGTTTCCAATCAAATGTGCTATAAATGGGATCGCATTGGATTTGTGGGTTATATTAAAGGTAAACAACTGTGCTTCTTATACGTGCAGACGAATCCACCACTCTGATTGGCCAAATTCGGTCACGTGTTTAATGGTGGTGCTCGTAGAACAGAATCGTAGTTCAATCATCTTGATATCCAATCTTAAATCGCACAATAAAAACCTATAAATAACGTGTCTATTGCATTATTAAGAACTTTATAGCAATAGGAAAAGATCACAGAATAAACTGACAGTATTGTTAGCAAGATTTCTGCCTAATTATAATAATTTTGTGCAATTTGTTGATTTCACCGATACTGGGGATTTTCGGCAAAGGTTTTTCAAGCTACAAACATTTATATTTTAGAAATGCATGCAAGTGATGATAGAACATGAAAAATAACCATTGTTAGTTTCTACAGTGTTTATAAATAATGTGGTAGTGCAATTTTAAAATTTAAATGATGATTACTAAGAGAATGTTATCTTTGACTACATCAATTTTTAATCTTAATTTTTAAAAAAAATATAAACACGCCCATTATCCAGAACATATATGGCGATATCTTGGTCACCAGAAGGGATACAGATATGAGAATGGTATCAAAATGGAGCTTATCATACAAGGAAAATGAATATAAGACTGACTGATGCGACGAGTCCCATATTTAATGAAGTTACGCAAAATTTTAACTATATACTATGAATATCTTCAGAGTTATGGCCTCTTGAAATAGCTAGGGGTAGTGTAAAATATAAATATTTTTATTTTGCATTACATTTTCAGCCATTTTCATAACTAAAGGTGCTAGTCACATGTATGTTTCAAAGATGCATTGTAGTAGAGGTCAAAACTGCAATCAGATTTATAACATTTCTCACAAACTCCATCCAAAATCTCAGTTTAGTTCAACTAAATTTATTTTACAACCATCTTTGACCACAAAGGAACAGAAGGAATCATGGCTAGAGGTCGAGTTTGGTATCAAAATGAAGGGGAAATGAAGTCGTTTTAGTTGATACAATTTGTTCTCACCAACAACCTATCCCACATTGCGATATGAACCTTCAAAGTACAAAAATCAAATTCTCAGAAAGCAGGTTATATATGCATGCTACCAATGCCTGCTTCTATTTGCCTAGGCCACAGAAATTACACTTCAGCAGTTTCAACACTGATACTGTGATACTGGTGGTCAAAGATGGTTGTAAATTTGTTTTTAGCTGAATGAAATTGACATGTTGGCTGGAAATTGTGAGAAATGTCTAATACATCTGTTTGCAGTTTTGAACATAACTTCAATGCATCTTTGAGCCCTGAAATTCACGTGGCTACCACCTTTAATTATGAAGTTATGAAAGCTAAAAAATGACTGAAACTTTAATCCAAAATAAAAATCGTCATATTTTACACTACCCCTAGGTAATTCAAGAGGCCATAACTGAAGATATTCATAGAACAAAGTAAAAATTTTGCTTAGCTTCATTAAATATATCATAGTTAATGTAGACAAAAAATCTGGTGAATCTGATGGGATCAGGTGTGAAGCATTGACTGATTGTTTTATGGAATGACCCATTTGTGTGTTTAGTTTTTATTAATTAATTAACTGATTTATATGGTAGGTTTTGGTTTTCTTATGTCAATCATTTACCAATGCTTACCTCAATAACCTAAATGGTCTTAAAGCTATAACATAGTAGAATGTGTCGTCTATGATCTCCAATAAAACTCCGATCACACTTATAACAGTGACCAGGAAGTCAAACCTAGAACAGAATAACAAGTGTAAATACTCAATATATAAATATATAAGATCCCAACACTAATGCATATTCAATAAGCAGGAAACCATGTCTGTAAAATAATTATGTATAAACTGTAATTTAATGTCTGACAAACAAAATTAACAGTTAATGTTACACTACGCAAGTTCGTATCTAAGCTGTCTTGAAAAGGTTTTTCAAAGAAGTACTGAGTACTGCTTTATTGAAGCATATTTCACAATATTACCCAAAATTTAATAATTAAACAAAAGATTGTTTGTTTAAAGGACACCCCAGCACATTGTTTATTCAGTGGCTATTAGGTGTCTGACATAAGATATTCTGACATATGGTAATCTGTGACTCATGGTCTTTCAGATGAAACCCACTATGGCCACATAGGCTACTCTTTCTGATTAGTAGCAAAGGATCTTTTATATGCACTTTCCCACAGACAGGATAGCACACCACAGTCTTTGTTAAAGCAGTTGTAGACCACTGGTCAGTGTAAGTGGCTTGCAGCTACCCACTGAGCCTTTGCGGAGAACTCACTCTGGCTTGGAGCTGGTACTGAAATTACCAACCAGCCGTGATACTGGCAGCTACCCACTGAGCCTTTGCGGAGAACTCACTCTGGCTTTGAGCTGGTACTGAAATTACCAACCAGCCGTGAGACTGGCAGCTACCCACTGAACCTTTGTGGAGCACTCACTCTGACTTGGAGCTGGTACTGAAATTACCAACCAGCCATGAGACTGGCAGCTACCCACTGAGCCTTTGTGGAGCACTCACTCTGACTTGGAGCTGGTACTGAAATTACCAACCAGCCGTGAGACTGGCAGCTTAACCACTGAGCCTTTGCAGAGCACTCACTCTGGCTTGGAGCCGGTACTGAAATTACCAACCAGCCGTGAGACTGGCAGCTTAACCACTGAGGGACAGATGCTCAGAGGACAGGCTAAGTATCAATAAAAGAGAAAACACTCCACGTTTTCTCCATTTCTTTTAACTTAGTCTGACCTCTGGCCAATTTGCAGCATTCAACAGCCAGAGGAGATAGATGCCTTCAAGTACATCTTCAATCTTCAAAGGCAAAGCCACCAATAATAGGCCAGTGACCGGATGACTGTAAAAATCTCCAAAAACACTACATGTACATCAATTTATAATACATGTAAACTTTATTTGTTTTGATTGTAGAAATTTGGTATGTGCATACTCAAGGCAACTGCTCTACACCATTATCAGTTTTGGCACTGAATAGGGAAATCATGATGTTCAACAATGCATTGTAGGTTTCCCATTTTACCACCATTGTTGATTATTTCCTGTCAGCAGGAACCCCAAAAATTGCACATGACAATTGGCAATGCCATGGAGATTGCCTCGGAGATTTTCTTTCTCCGTGGGACTTTTTTTTGCAGCAGACATTTTTTTCTTATTAAAAATAAAGTAAACTTTATGCTGAAATTGTTGTGGACCCTATTTTTTTTACGGCATTTATTTTTCTTAATTGCAGAGGTTGCACCAGTCTGTTTCTTAAACGTCAAATGTTGCCTTCCAATTCATGGTAAAATATCCACTGGATGATGAAATCTCAAGTCAGATCTACTATCACTATCCAAAAGTTCAATATCAAATATAAACTGTTGGTAAGCCATCTAGTAATGCAAATAAAACTATAAACAACACTAATGCAAAACTAAAATGAATCTTTCCAATACACGTGATAGTGCTTTCACTTTGTTATTGTTCCGGCTCTACGCCACAACCGCATTACGCAGCTTTATTGCACATCAACCTTATTCATGTGCATGAAAAAAAAATCCATAAAAATAACTTTTGAGCTTAAACATGCTCACAAATTTCATCACAATTGATGACTTTCAAACATACGATACTATCGACTTTAGAATACACTATTATATTATATTACTTGAATATCCTCTGTGTTAATATTGCACATTACTTACAGGTCCCAGCCTGATGTGAAGTATTCCTTTGGTCCCTTGCCCAGCACTTTGACAACAGCTTCTACCGAGTACACTGTGAGCAAAGAAAGCAAATAGTATCTGTTTAACATTACCTAAAAAATACACCTCTATTCATGTTAGACTGCAAAGCTTTTATTATTTAAAAAAAAATTCAAGTGTCAGCTTATGAAAATGACTGCAAAGCTTTTATTATTAAAAAAAAAAATTCTGGTATCAACTTATGAAAAGGTCATAAATGTTTTTTAAATGTAATCAGCATAACTGTTTAAAATCATCAAAGGAATTATTTCTAAATAAAATGACTGTTAATATAATAAAAACTTTCTGCACAAGGCATCGTCTAAGGGTTTAACAGTAAATCTATTTGGTTTGTTTTGTTTAACGACACCACTAGATCACATTGATTTGAACCACTGTCATCATACCACGGGACCACAGAAACTAAAATTTAGACATTTGTCACACTATTTAGTCTACACCCAAGGCTCAAATTAAAGTTTAGACTTACATGTCATGCTATTAAGTCTTGACTCAAAGCTCAAATTAAAGTTTATACTTACATATTATGCTATTTGGCTTTGACTCAAAGATCAAATTAAAGTTTATACTTACATATTATGCTATTTGGCTTTGACTCAAGGTTCAAATTAAAGTTTATACTTACATATTATGCTATTTGGTTTTGACTCAAGGTTCAAATTAAAGTTTACACTTTTATACCATTCTATTTAATCTTGACTAAAGGCCCAAATTCAAATTTAGTCTTAAAATGTTATGCTATTAAGTCTTGATTCAAGTCTCAGCTTTAGATTTAAATGTCATGCACTGTTTTTCATCACACAAACATTTGAGCCCTGATGCTAAACGCTTTGTAAGCATGGACACAGTTGTCTACAAAACGTGTTTAGAAAAAGGAAACAAGAAAAGAAATGCTTAACACCCCAATACATTGCTTATTCAATGGTTATCAGGTGTCAAAAACAGTTATTGCAGCACTTAGCAAAGTAAAAACAACACAAGAAAAACTTACAACACACAAACACTATGGAAGTCCAGCTTGCCGTGAAATTGTATGACTTGACATCAATTCCTTTTACTGAAATACAACAAAATTAAATTACTAAAACATTTTAAGGTAAACAAGAGGGTAACTAAAATAAAAAGGTGGTAAATGTCCATTATTCAGCTTAAGGTACTGACACAAAATGGTTTTCGTGGAACGATATCGCCCCTCATCGTGAAAAGTAAGACAGCTTTTACATGACCATGCGCCATATATTAGACGACAATGACTGCAGATGTGCAGAAGCTAACACACTTCTTCTTCCTTAGCCTTGATGCACAGACACCACATGCATTCATGCATAGAGAACATTAAAAAATAAGGAATTGTTTCTACTGTTTTATTTTATATTATTATTTATGTTATTATTATTTTTTTAACTTTGCGGAATTCTGCGATTTCGCAGATTTGCGGAGAAGTACAATGTCTGTTTATTACATTTACATTTATTGTGAAATAAAAAAGCAAATGTGTGACTCATTGAAATTAAAGCCTGTAAGACAAACACTTATAATAAAATGGTGGCTTGTTTAATATCCTTTAGGTTCATACCTGATAATGAGATTGTTTCAACAAGAATCCATACAAAGTTGCAGGCAATTATTAAATCTGAAAAAAGTAAAAATTATCTTGTGGTTAGTGAAGATGTCAATGAGGCATATAGTTCACGTGATTTGTTTTTCAATGTGGCTAATGAACTGAGAAATTGTCTACATACCTAACTTAGGAAGTGTAAATCTCAGTATGCCTACTGATAACCAGAACTAGAGCTATGGTTCAGGGATAGAAACTAATGCTCACACCGTTACCCCAGGTGAGTGGAAACCACAGGTCGAGTAACAGGTAAATTATGTTAGTCTTCCTATTCAGCAAATATTCTGTTCACCAAAACATATTCAGGGTGTGCACTTCAGTCGCCTAATCGCCATGCTGTCAAAATTACATCAGACAAGTCAAAACCTTTACACGTGTCGCCCACCTGGTGACCGAAAATTTCTGCATATTGTATTACGTATCAAAATGCAAATGACTAATGTTTGTAAGGGTTCTGAAAGTTATTTTTTATGTATTGTTTACAACTTGTTTCCTATTAGTATCTGCACAACCAAATCCATATAGGACATAATAATGACCACTTCCACAGTCTATCGAACAGTTTATAACCATTCGGAATGGTTCGGCTGGTTTTGACAATGTATTCAAGAAATCTCGGTCACATAAAAATATTCGTAGGCTCGATTGGAACACCACGGCCACGTCTGTCTTTAGTTACAATCGGAACAACTCATCACATTGCACTGCACCATGTCTCACAGAAAGATTTTGTTTACGAACCTGAGGTATTTTGAAGTTACTGGCCATTCAAAAGTTGTACAGGTGAGTCAGTGCTCCTGTGAGTGGCCCGATTAGCCAGTAAAAAAATCCCTACACATTTCATAAGATTTAAAATTACTTATTATTGATGAACAGCTTTTTAGCAAAGATTTGTCTTCTTGGAATGGGTCTCAAATGCTGCATATATTTAACTTTTCACTCACTTAGTTCCAACTGAAAAAGGAGTGGAGGAGTTCTGATTTTTCATGAGAATGATCAGTTTTCTAAGAGACTAGTACCAAGGCAGGTGGAATTATTTCTTAATCTTTACCCCTATATACACATTCACATGGGAATTTTTTTTTTATACACCACATACATGTAGGTACAATCTTTTCTTTCAAAAGATATCACTTATAAATAATAATGTAAACATTTTCTTAAAATCTTCCTGTTTAATATTAAAAATAGAATAATTTGACCACTGATGAAAAAATAGTGACTATAAAAATTAAAAGTTAATACTTACAAATAAAGTAGTCAAACCACTTCCAACTAACCAACATGTGCAATCCTACAAGGATAATCAATTTATGTTAATAAAGCCAGATTTTTTTTATCAATCTTTTTGTCAGACAAATTTGAACAGCAAAGCAAATAATAAAAATAAATAAATATTTATTTCCCAGTCCTCAAAATGGTAATCATCAGATTTCAGAGGAAGAAAAAATAATAAAAATTTATTTCAAAATAAAATATTTTATTCCAGAATTATAAAAGAATTTGTGATAATTTGTTGACCCAGTGAAAGAGTCCAAGTATTAAGTCGATGGACCATCCATGGCATGAAAGAGCTGATATATATCTCGCACATGCCATGACAATACTAGTACCACTATCCTATTCACTGCATGGAATTTTTCATCTTTATTTTTAAGAAGGTGAGGCAAACATCAGCAGAGGATGGATTAAAAATAAAGAAAATTGGAACATTTTGGGCTGGCAGTAGAAAAAAAAAAATATATATTTTTCCATTTTGGGGATTTTTCAGAGCACCGGGTCTGAGAACTAGCCAAAAGAATAATGGGGAGTGTGTGGCCTTTCTCCTGGTTGTGGGTTCGAGGACCAAGCAATAAAAAAAGTCTGCTCTAAGTAACTCCAGTGCACTATCAACTATGTTAAAGGAAAATTCCTATCAGCAGATGCATTTTATAGCAGCACTACAATTTATATACAAAATTTAACAAATAAACTCATTAGATTAGTATTGATATTTTCCAAAACAGTAGTCCACAAGATCCATCCATTTTGTTTTGGGGTTTCCCAACCTAAAACATTTCAAAGATTTTTTAATACATTTAGTGGATAACCTTTGTTTATAAGTTATTATTATGTCAAAAATTAACACTTTTAAACATTTTAATTACTGTATATTATGGTGTGTCACTTACAGGTTTAATCTCGAACATTTGAGTTACCAACATGTATGCATATCAGTTTGTATTATACTTCAAAACAATCATCAAATCTCATTGTAAGTAGTTAGATTAGTCAAATCTCAGTGTAAGTAGTTAGATTAGTCAAATCTCATTGTAAGGAGTTAGATTAGTAGTCAAATCTCAGTGTAAGTAGTTAGATTCATCCAATCTCAGTGTAAGTAGTTAGAGTATTTAAATCTCAGTGTAAGTAGTTAGATTAGTAAAATCTCAGTGTAAGTAGTTAGATTAGTAAAATCTAAGTGTAGGTAGTTAGATACATCAAATCTCAGTGCAAGTAGTTAGATTAGTCAAATCTCAGTGTAAGTAGTTAGATTAGTCAAATCTCAGTGTAAGTAGTTAGATTAATCAAATCTCAGTGTAAGTAGTTAGATTAATCAAATCTCAGTGTAAGTAGTTACATGTAGATTCATCAAATCTCAGTGTAAGTAGTTAGATTAATCAAATCTCAGTGTAAGTAGTTAGATTAGTCAAATCTAAGTGTAAGTAGTTAGATTAATCAAATCTCAGTGTAAGTAGTTAGATTAGTCAAATCTCAGTGTAAGTAGTTAGATTAATCAAATCTCAGTGTAAGTA
>JAULBS010111612.1:0-30167 GCA_032355785.1 Symmetromphalus regularis | reverse complement strand
TCAGAATACAAAAAATGTGAGTAGTGGACATAATGATTAAATTGGCAAAACTGTATGCACTCTGTTGTAAGAGAAAAGTAGAAATGTTAACACAACAGCAATGCCAATTGTAGGCATATGTCTACTAAATGCTACCAGTACTATTCAGTGGTAAGAGTGTAACAAGCACCTAAACAGTAAGGTAATGTGGCAGGCATAGAAATTGGAGCAGTGTGAATTAGAAACATGGCATGGACATGAAAATAACTAAAGTTTGTTTTATTTAACGATGCCTCTAGAGCAGATTGATTTTTATCTTATCATCGGCTATTGGACATCACATAGGCTACGCTTTCCAATAAGTAGCAAAGGGTCTTTTATATGCGCCGTCCCATACACTGGACAGCACATACCATGGCCTTTGATGAACCAGTTGTGGACAACTAATCAGAAAGGATAAAACTGACCAAAGTGCATCCATATTACTCTATTAGTCAATCTCAGTGTAATAACAGTAATTACCAAGTGAGGCATACAAGACTTTGTCAAAGTAAGCAAAAGACTTATATATATTATATGGACCACTGGTTGGAATGGAAAACAGCCCTAGCTGCAAATTGGTCCACTGAGAAAGGGGCATGAAATGTACATCTGTATATCACACAATGACTGTGGTATCTTGTACAGACATCTGATTATGGGTATATTTACATTTACATTGTAATGTGTGGCCAGTATCTACAAGCACCCTGTCATTGACAATCTGTGAAATACACTGTAAATGCTATTCATTCATGACAATCATGACCTCATTTACATAGTGCATGTCTCAACATGAAGTTTAAAACCAGTCGTCTGTTAACTAATTTGTAGTGTCAGCTATTTCACTATTTCATGTTCAGTTTTAACGAAGTGTGATAGCTATTGCAGGTTTTAAATATAACATTTTGCCAAAGATGTTCTTGGACCTACATGTAAATAAACTTACTTGGAAAATGTTAAGTTGTTATTTTATATCATATAATTTTGCAGTAAACATGCTGCTAGTGTATTTAAAACACTAAATAAATCATATGAATATTAATAAAATATATATTTATCATACTAATATTAAGATAATTTCAGAATAGAATTTGGCCATCTTGTTTCTATTTGTTAGAAATATGAAAATTCTAAACATATACATTTATTATTAAAATTTATATTTATCACACAAAGATACTTTTGGCATTCAGTCATTTTGTTTAATATAACACCATGAGTGAAATTCCTTCTAGTTAGCAATATGATGAGCATACAGTTAGACACAACATCAGAAGTCAATGCTAATTAAGGCTCTTAGGGTTTCAAGCCACACATACAAGGTCTCCTGGTGTGTAACAGTAATTACTGTTAGGTCAGGTTAATCAATTTAATGTGCTTTCATCATCAAAGCATGAGAAACCAGTCTGATATACACTGCAATATTTTCTCTCTTTTCCTTTCTTTTTGCCCTGGACCCAGTGCCCTTGTCTAATGTCATAGGGCCCGTGGTGAATGTGCCCGAACCAAATTGGATTTGGGCATGTCTCAAAACTACTTCAATTCAATTCATTGCAAAAACAGATTTGCAGAAAGGTAATGTGGCAAAGATCAGGGAAAGAGTGTGGCAAAAATCAAGGATGGAGTGTGGTGAAGACTGGGGCTGGGAAAGGAAGAAATGAGTGAGGATCACTCAGATTGGATTTTTAAAAAGATGTTTCAGTATTCAATGTTTTGCCTCACAGCAAAAGATATTGCCTCTAGTTTTGAACTATGATCATTTGTGACTTCATGTGAATTTATTTTGAGCTATTAAAATTACAAATATGACAATAAACATATTGGATAGGCCAAAATTCATATTAATAAAATTCTATCATGAATTAAGTGTAATTGTATGAGCCAAAAATGTCTAGTACCTAAAATCAGTGACTTTAAACTAAACACTAACCATTTTTAACAACCTAGCTACAGTAACCACCCCACTACTATATATTAAATCCATAAAACAATGTGATATCCTTTCATTATCAACTTGTGAAACTTGCCCATGCTGTACCAGTTAGATAACTAATGAAAACTGTTCTACATTAACTTCTCACAAAAATTTAATAAAGTGTTGCTAACAAATGCAATAGTGCATGGTATGAATGAAATTATTACCAATTTAGAATTTCCAATCTAGCTTAAATTAAATGAATGTTTGCCTGGATTATAGCACACCATGAACTATTGACCAGTGGGTGCATGTATGGCAAATAATGATTATGATAATGAAACTGTTTATGGAACACGCTGTAAATACTATGACCGCCAATGCAGATAGATATTTGAAAATGATGGAAATTGAAGGTGTGCACCAAGGTTTTTAATGAATTATCACATTTGGCTAATGGAGCATTTTCTGACAGTTACAATAACACATTAGTGGTAATATCTTACTCAGAATGGCCATTTAGGACATTCCATTTGTTTCTGGTCATCTTGACATTTGTAGAAGGTCAAAATGGATTCTCCTGTGGTCAGTGACAGAGTGCACCCTTTGGCTACACTTACAAAGCAAAACAAACTTACAGTCCACCAGACTATCATAAGACAGCAGTTTTTCCCACAGACATATATCATATATTAGTCCCAATTTCAAATAAAAATGCAAAATATTAAGATCTTGATGTACACACCGTCTATGTTCTTGTAACTTTAAGAAAATTAATTTTCATTAGTGGCTTTAATAACATCTATCAATATTCATTAAAAAAAATTCTGACACAAAGATCCACAATATCAGAATTTCAATAAAACTTTTTATATTATTTTAGCAAAATTGAACTCTTCAACATCCTACCCTTCTACCATTACATCATAATGACCTATTTATATTTAAAAACAGGATTTTTATAATGTGCAAGAACGTATATAAAAATAATAATAATAAATAATAAAAAATACAAAGTAATGATATCTTTGATGTAATATTACATCTTTCTAAAGACTTGTGATTTTTATCATTTTAAACTGAAACAGAAAATGGTTGTCAACAACAAGCTATGGTCAATTTATTTTGAAGGCAGATTTAGAAGCACATAATGTATTACTAGATCTTTATCAGTTATACATGTACAGTCAAACCTGCCCATGCGGCCACCTGTTTTAAGCAGCCACCTGTCTTAAACAGCCACCTCTATTTTCCCCAAATCAGCTAATATAGTACCATTTAACCTGTATCAAGCAGCCACCTGTTTTAACAGGTCATGTTTTCTTACTCCATAGGTGGCTGCTTAAGAAAGGTTGGACTGTATTTACATAAACATATGTACCAGGAAATTCCCTGCTGCTTGGATGTCAAGTGAAATACAATTATTGATATATGCATGCATTAATTTCACACAATTTGCATGACATTATTCTAGAGCAGCAATGTCAATGTTTATCAGAAAATTGTTCAGAACTGGTAAATCAATGGTTGTGGTATACATGTCCTTTTTGTGAGAAAAAAAAAACGTTTTATTTATCTACAACTCTATAGCACGTATATTTAATTCTTATCATCGGCTATTAAGATGTTTCTTGTGAGAAAGTTCAAATAAAAGACTCCTTGCTGCTAATAAAAACAAAGCCAATATATTAAATAAACAGTTTTGAATCATTTAAAGAAATTTCCTTTCCTTGTTATCACAGGAAATAATTTTAGAAACTGGATAAATCAATGACATCAACTTGAACTTCTTAACATCCTATAGAAATACAGAATCACAATGGCCCATCTAATCTTTACGATCTGTGTTCTTCATACAATATTTATACAAGTTTATTTCCCACCACTTGGATGAGACAGATTAACATGCATCACTTGACAAAATAACCGTTTAAACGTGCATGTCAAGATATGGATTTTAGACCTTTATCAACCCAATGAATAGATCCATCACACTATCACAATTTGCAATCTCCGAAACAGCCAATTTGTGAGTGAGATCAATATAGATTGTGCATTGTATTTCTCATTTGCCAATTATCCCAAGGCTGTGTGTAACACATGAATAAGAGCATTAGATAAGACTAGAAGACAATTAAAATATCTCAGCCTAACAGATCACATTTACTGTAATCTGATCAGCTCAAGAAAAGTGCTCTGACTCATATTCAGTTTTTTATATCAATATTTTAATATCTACTTGTTAAGCTTTTATTGAATTGGCAAAATAACCTACTTGAACACAGCCTTTGAATAACTTTTTTTAAGTATTAGTTGGAAAAGCCAACAACCAATGCAGACATTGAAAAACAAGTTTTGAAACTCCTGATAGAGATGTGTGGAACATTTGAAATTGAATACAGAAGAATAAGAAGAACAAGAAGAAAGAAGAAGAAAGGAGAAGAACAAGAAGAAAGAAGAAGTAAAGGAGAGAAGGAAAATGAGGAATAAGAAGAAAAAAGAAGACTATAAGAAGAAAAGGTAAAAAAAACTGTTTGAAATGGCAAATGACTAATATAGCCTTTGAGAAACGATGTTTGCAATAATGGTTGAAATGGCAAATGACCAATATAGCCTTTGAAAAACTATGTTGGAAATACTGGTTGAAATGGCTTATTACTCAGGCTTTGAAAGGTTTCTCCAATATTTCAGGAGATGAGCCCCACCTTGAAATCTGATGACTGGCCAAGATTCAAAAGTAATCCACATCTTAATCAGCAAGTCTCAGAATAAAATCATGAGTCACGGTTTCATCAGTTGCAGATTTCTGTCTTTGAAAATCTAGTTCTGAATCAGTGTTTGAAACAGCTTTTGAAATAGTACTTGTGTAGAATTGAAACATAAAAAATACAAGAATGAGATTCACTACAAGCACAAAAATCAATAAAGTGCTGAAGTGGTTGACTTAATTATACAACACTGCATTACTTCAGAGATCAATTCTTTGAATTAATCATTGCCAATTAAATATTAGCCATCTGTATTAAGTATACTCTGTTTAACAAGCACAATACATTTATCTGCAAACTGATTCCCTGATCAAATTATCACAGATCTGAGCCATGTGCCTTTGTTGTTTCATGTAATAAGGTGATAAGAAACACAGCGGATGTGCTAAAAAGAGATTTCATCTCATTACAACCAGCCATAAGTCAGACAGCCTAATTACTGCATGTCTGAGGCCAGTTTAACATATAGAAAGGCCGATTTGTGGCAACCACGATTTTATTTTCTGTTGGCTCCAGAAAAATAAGAACAGAAAGAACAATACTGGATTTTGGAATTGGAAAACAAACAAAAAATAAAATTAATATTTGATGACATCCCACCTGGGGGTGATACTGTTTGAGAAAATGTTCTGATCTTTAAGATACGGCTAGAATAGAAAACAGTTGCAAGGTACAATTATTTTAAATAAATCTATATCTTCAACATCTTCATCTATATTAAACACCAGCACATAAAAAAACATTATTTAAATAAGGCTGGATTACATAAAAATTATATGGTATATAGGGTAGACTTTTTGTAAATTAATCAAATCATTAATGGTGGAAAGAAAAACGAGATAAACACAAAACCTATTCATCATTTTCTTCTAGATTAAATTACAGCACATTTATAAAAAAATTCTACTACATATTTTCCTAAATTAAACAACTCATTAATGGTGCAAAAATTTCAAAGAAACATAAAACCTATTCATAAAGTCTTAAAAAATAGACAAATATAGCACATTGTGCTAATAAGCAAGTGCTGTGCATAGTTTTCATTTCACCCCAATCACCTTCTGCATTCATTAGCCGACAAATCTGCCGTACTTGATAAATCTGACAGAAACTTCACAAATCAAAGATGGCAGCAGATGAAGAAGTATTGCCATAGAATGTGTTTTTAGGATACATATCAGTAATGTGTAAACCATCAGTGTAATAATTATCAACAAGAGAGCAAGAACTATTTTTGATGTATTTTTAGATACAAGATGTGTGTTGCAAGTAGTGCATAAAAATATATCAATGTGATATTGTAATATCAGGTTCATAGCGAACTTTTTTCACGGTGGGGGGCAGTAAGGTTTCCCTGAAGGAAATAATTAACAAACTGTTTTTTCTACAGGTGTAAACAAAAATATTGAAGTTTGTTTGCATAAAATAGTTTCAGGAAATGTGCAGTAAAAATTGTGGCTTGTATTTGTTAATTTAAAAAACATTATTTATTGATGGTTAGATGAGGTTGAGGGAAGGAAGGGGATGGGGTTCACTCCTTTGATTAAAAAACCCATTGTCAGAACATGTGGAGATGTCAACAGCAAAACTATCAGGGTCACAGATTTCCGTAATGTGACCTGATACTGCCATCTATAACTGCATACAAAGACACTTTTCAAATGTTCCTATACATGCGGACTAATCAAGAGTCCTTCTTAAATACGAGGTCAAAAAATGGCTGCCTATGGTAAAATGATCAAAGTGATATCATTCATTATAATTTTTCTCAGTATGACTTCAATGTGACCCTGATCATTTTGCCTTTGACATCTTCATGTACGTATATATGTATAGATTATCAAAAGTGTATTTTTAATCTTTAATTTGTTTTAATTTACATTAATAATCCATCTAATATAGTATTATATTTAATACCAATAATTAATCACTAACGTTATGAAGTCAAATTGAAAGTAAAATAATACTCTGTGTGAGAGTGATATAATATGTGAATATGGGTCAAACACCTGCATCATAGTATTTCAAATGGAGATTGTTGTGCAGATAGCAGTTCAGCATGCCAAGGGCAATGTTTACACACATCAGACTCAAACCCAATGGACAGCTTCTCCAACATGTTGTCAAATAGTATATACATAGTTATTAGTTGCAGACTATATTCGCAAATTATACCTATAATAATACACACATGGACATTCCCCAAGGATTGTTTAGATCAGGGGCATAACGAATGACAAACATTGTACAGATCACTCATATAATTGTAAGGAGTGGTAGAGCATTTACTTGAGATGCTAGAGGTTGCAGGATCAATTCCTGTAATAGAAACTTTTTTTTTATTTAAATGTTTTTTTTCTACTCTGTTTCAAACAGTCCATAATTGGTTAATTGACAGGATTTAATATTTTTAATGTGTAATGTTCTGTGAGAAAAAGCGCACATGAAATATTTCTAAACATGCCTGGATACAAACATTCCATTTCTTCTATTACTGTAGCATGTCTTACATCATTAACACCCATTTTTGAAATTAAACTGTCAGACTGGAAGTAAATATAATGAACTAAAGAAAATACCTGAATACAAACATTTCATTACCTTAGCACATTACCAGTTGATATTTGAAACAAAACTGCCATGTAACGGAAGTACACATTACCAACTAGAAAAAATGCTTGGATACCAACAATCTGTTCCTTTCGTGACCATAACCTATTACAAGACATTATCACCAATACTTGACACTAAATTGCCTGGGTGTGACAACGTATTGAATGTATTACCGGCTGTAGAAAATGCCTTGAGGAGAATGGGATACCGAAACAATGCGGATGCTGAGTATCTGACAATGGGCATGCTTTGAGGCCAAGGATACTGGAATAGGCGCATGTGTGGTGAAGGTGGAGTTATGTCTCAATTACCCCGTTCAAACACTCCAATAAAGTGAGGTGATGCAACATTATTACATCCACCAGCTCCAAATATCAACAGCATACAGCTCATCTCTTTGAGCAAAGCATCAAGAGAAGAAAATTAAACACAGGAATGGAAAGGATTGTTTGTTTAATGACACCACAGTACATTGTTTATTCAGCGGCTATTTGGTGTCTGACATATGGTATTCTATGACTCATAGTCTTTAGAGGAAACCTGCTACTGCCACTTTGTAGTAGCAGCAAGTGATTTTTTATAAGAGCTTTCCAACAGACAATACAGCACATATCACAACTTTTGATAAAGCAGTAGTGGATCACTAGTTGCGAAATCAAATATAGAGAATACTGATAAAAACAGGAAGAAATATTTGTTTAACAGCATGCAACATATCAGCAGCTATCAGATACCAAACAAAAGGTATTTACTATAAATGGTCTATTCTTTTCAATAAGAAGAAATGAGGCTTTTATATGTATATACAATCCCTAACCCCATTCACTACCAAATGAAAGATTACTGCATTTTATATGCACCAGTATAATCAGATGTATAAATTTCATCAGCTTTTAAAAAGTATCAAGTTTAGAAAAACATTTTAAAATTAAATATAGAAAATCTTTTGCTGAAGGTAATTAATATACAATAGTTTTTTTGTTTGTTACTAGTTACAAAGTAAAATAAACTGGATCCGTTACAAAATTTTTCATCCAAAAGAAGAGCATTTCAGATGGAAACACTTGATTAAATTTTCTATATCAAATACATATAGAATGTTAACAGACTTCACATTGTAACAGATCTGGTATTAATTTAGTGAAATAGATTCTCACTTTTAACTGATGCACTATGAAGATTTACTGATAAACATGTATTACTACTTAATTTTAAATACGTGTAAACAGTTTTTAAATAACTAAAAAAAAATTCTGTATATTTTAATAAATAGCTAATTCTTCTACACAATATTTATTCATACTGAATATAATAGTTTTTTAATGATAAGAATATTGCTAAATGAAATTTCAATGTCCAAAATAATTTGTTGTAACTTAATAAGTTTGTAAAGATATACTGTATTAATATTTTATTATTCTATCGTAGTTTAAAGCTTTTGAAGTAAAACTGAAACTTCCCAATTTCTTTGTAAAATAACACTAAATTTCCCAAAAACAGAGCCATTGCCATAAAATCAAATTTCAAAAATAAAACGAGGCATAAGAAATATAATTAAGAAGAATATACATAGGTGCAGCAATGACTCAAGTTTTGCTGATCAAGTACTTATAGCCTAGTTTCAGACTAACAGCTCAAAACAACTTAACATAGATGTAAACACTGAAATAGATGCCACTGCAGTTGGAAATTAACACCTAAATGTATGTTTCACCTTTTGCCACTTTCATCCTTGCGAAACATAAAAAAACAACTAATTTTCAATGGCATGAAAAAAAGAAGAAGAAAAAAAACCTTCCTAAAGTGGAGATAACTCTGATAGGATAGCTCTAATATTGTATCCATAGCAGAAAACAAACACTTCTAACAGTATTGGTTTGAGCTTTGAATTTCTTTTAAAGCAAGAAAAACAAACAGTTGTGCTTGCTGTTAAAACAGGTTGTGACAGAAAATAACACAAACAAGCTATCTAAACAGAAATGGGTAAGAAAGCTGTCAACTTTAACAAAACATCTGGCACAAAAAAATAAACTATAAGGTTAAAAAGAGCTTAACAATTTCCTTTTAAATTGACTTGTAAATATTTTGTTACTCTACGACATATATTAAGACAACCTAATGACATGAGCATTTTAACTTTAAATTTAACTTTATATTTTGTATATATACATAATTTATGACAATTACCGGTATATTGTATTGTATTATTAATACATTTGTTTAAATAATGGATACACTTCAGTTATACATACAAGTAGCAAATTATTCAAAAGGGTGTAATTGAGGTTTTATTAAAATGTGTTAACAAAGGACAAAAGTATGTTATAAAAAAATATGTTTTTATTCCCTATAAATGTATGAAAGTGAACATCTTCCTTTTAATCGGAAATCAACTAGGGTGGTCTACTGAAAACAATATATGAAATTTATCCTCTCAATAATAAAACATATACATATTTATAGTCTAGTGTGTGAAGAGGTGCTCAAGGGATTGTGGATTACATTGTACAAGCGTGCCTCACAAAGATGAAGAACCCGGGGTCATTGCAGAAGCTTATAGATTACGCATACCTTATGGATTAGGCCAAACAAAAACAACATGTGGCTCACAGGTAGAGTATCTACGTAAAGCCAAGATAGATCTTACTGCCACTGGCTTGATCCATGATAAAACCATTACAGGTTTTCCATTCCAAATAGTGCTCCATGACTGGTACACGTATATCAGAAGTTTCAGTATGTGTTGTCCTGTTAAGGAGGAGGGGTGGGGAAAGCAGTGAGGGATTTATAGAGCAGCGATTTTTATGCTCTGATTTGTCTTTAAATCTGACAAAAACACAAAACTTCAAACCTCTGCCAAATTTTGAAAAATTATCCGATTAAGCTCAAATTTTCAGGATATCATTTTTTTTAATGGATATTTTGACATATATTTTTTTCAGCCAATTCTAAGACGCAGTGGTGGAAGCCATTTGTTGATCTGACATGGAATGACCCTTAAGTAAAATTCTTTAACGGATGTTTATAAATCAGTAGGGTCTTTTTTCATTCTCTTTTCCATTTCTCTCTGTAGTTGTGTTGAAAAGATGTCACTAGCAAGCTTCTTCTTTTATTTATTAATTTTAGTAACTTCTTTGATTGCAGCAGGGTTGTTATTTTTCTTTTTAGGCCATAAATCTATGTCACAGTTACCATATGTTTAATGTCTAATAATCAAGGATTAAAGAATGTATTAGAAATCTGTAGTAATTTATTTCTTTTCTTTTTCCCTAGCTCTCTTAGGAAAACATCTGTCAATTAATAATTCACAACAATGCATTCTTTAAAGCATGTTTAGAAATCAGTTTTTTTTTTCATTTTCCTTTCCATTTTTCTCCAGGGTTTTTTCCATGATTTTTAACTAAGGTCCTATAGCTGAAGGGATTGGGAAAATTAGCATGATTTTAGTCACAATTGGAAAGTTTTTTCATACCACTAAATTTATGTAACTGTAATATTGTATTTATTAACCATTTGGGAAATTACAGTCCAGAAATTGGGAATTTTCAGTCCATTTGCCTTTGGGATGTTCGGTACCATATAAAGTCTGGATAAATCCCTGCTCTCTGAAGTCAGCATTAATTTCAGAAGTCATACAATGCAAAATATGTCTCACTGCAATGTGTGTGAATATTCCAAACACCAATGCATGATCAAACACCTTTTGGTATCTCATCCAACACCAAGAATGTGTAGTCAACGAAGGTCTGTTAAGACAGCTCTTCAATGAATAAGGTGATAACGGAAGAATGTATAACAAAGACAAAATCTGCAAACATAATTGTGAGAGCTTCAGCTATCTATATCTACAAGTATGTTTACTCGGTGATGATGAAAGAAAGACACAATATTGCTGTATCTACTGAAACAGTCTAAACATCACAGACCCAATCTATAACACTGTCTGAGCAAGGTTTTGTGTGGATGGTGCAGACATACGGATATTAAAGATTATTATCTTTTCAAAGAAGTTCATTTGCTGTTGCTAGAGGCAGTAAAGATAATCTTACTGATTGAATGCTATCTTTAATTTCAGTCAACCAGTACTAGCCAGTTAAAGTGTCAACACACAATGCAAGAGGTCATAAGATCAATGCTTGTCGATCCATGGCGTTTTTCCAATTTCAGTTAGGATTCCATTTGTGATATATCAAACACTACTAAACATGTTATTATTCATCTTATATATACTTTTAATGTATTCTTTACATACTACATGTATGTACAAAACATTCTTTCCTCTCACTCATAGTTAGCCAGCTACAGACCATGTGCCACAATTACTGTAAGTTTGACATCTAATTAGCAGTGATTAACAATGTACTGGCCTGTCATTAAACAAACATTCCTTTTCTGTCTGGTACCAGGCACTAATATGAGGTCAAACAATGGTCAAATCATATACTGGAGATATGAATGGCATATTTTTCAACCAGGCTAGAGGCTTAATTTAGTTTATTTTCACTGTAACATATAACATTTTCTCTCTCTAAATGTAATTTGCAATAAATAATATTTTTATTCATCCTAAACTACTACCAATTACCTCTAGGTCAAGATATGCTCATATTTTTGAAACACTTGGAATCACTTTATGTCTGCATCTCTTGCTAGAGATACAGGTTTCAAAGATCATTGATAACATATTTGAGAGCCTCAGTGGTCCAAGTTGATGACAGTGGTTCAAAACCTGTTGGAGGCTGACGCTTGACCATATGTCAAAATAACCAAACGTTTGACATTCAATAGCTGATGATTAATAAATCAATGTACTCTGGTGGTGTTGTTAAACAAAACAAACCAAAATATGGTAACATGTTAGTTAAATTACCATTACTCCTTATAGATTTGTCAATGCATCTTCAATTATTTGATTTGTAAAGGTGCATCTTGGAGTGCAATTTTAATGGTCATTTTATTCACCATGAAGTGAGCCTGCAGCAACTCTTCAATAAGGAGTGCTGTCCAGTGTAATCACTAGGGAAAGTTCTCAAAGGTTATCAGCTGATACTTTGTTCACAAGCCATGGACAAGCAGTGAAACAGTACTAAAGGGACAATAAACTGCTGATAACGATGGTCATGCACTAAAACATTTATAGCCACATGATGTGGAAAAGTCAATGGTCAGCAATAGCAAACAAAGATGTAGACTGGGTAATAAACAGCACTGATTCCCCCACTGAAATTACGTTAAATATATATAAGGTATGATCATGTGGTCATGACAACCAGAACGTCAGTGTATTGTCTGGGGTAATGGAATGTAACTCTCTGGTCAAAACTGGTTCTGGGTTTTTTATGAGCCATAAAATATTTACAGCCTATACTCTAACTTTACTAACAATAAAACATACATATGAAAAACAATAAATATATTCCAATCAAGACTTGAATTTAGCATATACTATCTGTGTACAAGCTGTATACATATTTAATCAGCCATATTAATAGAAATAATTATATAAGACTCATTGATTCACTTGTGAATATAAGACCCTGCATTACCAATAACAAAGCAAAACTTCAATAGATCTTAATTTACTTGTGTAGATACTGGCCTGGAAATAATCGACCAGTTAAAGACATTGTCTGGTACAAAATTATCAATTTGGATCATCTCACAATCACAAATTTAATTTTGTCTCTGATTTTGTTTCACAGTCATGTTTTACCTGTCATTGAAAAATATTACTATGTCAAATGTACTTGTTTCAGCTAGTAAAATTGGAAGAGTAGCCTACATGCAGGGGTCGAATAATTTTTTTTAGAGGGCATGGCAAATGTTACCTTCAGTTTAGTAAGAAAACAAAGGGCACCAAGGCAGACCTTTCTTTCAAAAGAGGGGCATGAAGTCAACTGGCTATGAGACAAGTAATGAAACTTATACAACAGGGAATGTACATGTACGTGAAGGGCACAGCAGCTAATCACATAGAGCACCACAGCATTTTTCTTGCCTTCAAAAACGTCCAATTTTCGGGGCACCATAAAGGCTTCTGATGCCATGGTGAAATTCGAACCCTGTATATGGCAGTTGCTGGTTTCTTCTAAAGACCATAAGTCACAAAACACATTGAGTATGACACTTAACAGCTGCTGAATAAACACTGTGCTGGAGTGTCATTAAAACAAACAATCCTTTCCTTTCAGTTAAATAATAACAATCATGTACCATAAATTAAACTTTATTGGTTCTTTATTGGTTTTCTTTTAAACTGTGCACAATAAACTGTTATAGAAACATTTTCTATAATGCTCAGTTAAAACAGACATATATAGGACATTTTAACTGACAGAACAAACTCATTACTTCTAGGTCTGTAAATAGAGCAAAACTTGGTTTCTTTTTTTGTTTTTATTGTTTATTTTACCTTTGTAACTATTACATCATTTAGATTATATTGTCCCAATTAAAAGGGCAATTAAGATGCCTTAATATGAGTAGACAGGGTAAAATTGTATGCAGTCTTTTATAATTCAATAGAAAGGGCAAAGTTGAAAGGGTTTCTTTATATAGCTTTAAAAGCATGTGCATAAGTTTATTAGTTTCAAAGAGGTAAAATTGGAAGGTTTTGTTTTTTATGTTGTTCCATGGACAGAGTCAAGTGCTCTTTTATTCAGTCTTATAGATAGTATAAAATTGTTTGGGCTCTTAACTATTTTCACATAGAACCAGAGATCTAACATTAATACTTTAACAAGCATCAAAACAGTAGGATCTTTTTGTTGCTAATTAGCAAATGCTTGTGCCGATTGCTTCTAAATATAGCCATTCATATTCCGCATATAGACATTTAATCTACTTCAGGTCTCAGCAGACGTAAATACATGATCTTCTTAAGGATAATAATACCAAAATATCCTCTATTATCTAATTGGAACTTCTTCCTCTATGATCTGACCGGAAGCAAAACTTATAAACAAAAAACCAGTTTCCGTCAGTTTTTCAAATCCTGACCGATTATGTTTGTAGAAATAAGTATAGAAGGCCATAGATTGGTAGTTGAATTCCAGTATGATTTGCAGTTGATTACTAGAGAGATTCCCTTCAGTAGACTCAATGGGCATTTTCCCATTGGTTAAAGGTCTACAAATGGCATATTAAAGGTGTTTGGGAAAGTACAATAAAAAGATTCCCATACTGCCAATTAAAATTAAAAGCCAAAGTGTCAGCAGGTTTCTCTTGTTACAGTGTAGACTTTGTGTAATAAATACCATAATATTTGGTTTATATTTTTGTTTGTTTGTTTGTTTGTTTTGTTTAACAACATCACTAGAGCACATTGATTTTATTAATCATTGGCTATTGGATGTCAAGACATTTGGTTATTTTGACACCTAATCAAGTTTCAACATTTCTAAGATATCTGCAGTTTTTTTTGTTAGAACTGTCCATCACTGAGGAAATTTCATGGATGACAGTAATATGGAACTGCCCTTATGCAGAATGATAACTTGTTTCTACAGTGTATGTATTTGAAAAGAGCAATATACATATGTTAATTAATGCATGAAAGTTTCATTGTAAGGTTTTAAATCTGACTATATGTATGTTTTTCTATATTACCTATTCAACATTTAATAAAAACCCCACAGATAACAGTTTCTATAAAAACATTAAAGTTTTGAAATAAAATTGCTCTAGACATTAGAATTTCAAATTTCAAGGGTTGATTTGGTATAAAACAAGTCACTGTGGCAGAACACACAGGACACACAGTGTGTCTAAGTGTCATGATGTTTGACAACCAAACAAACGTCACTGGGTTAGCCACATTTATTTTAATATCTCGGATTAGAAGCGCCTGATCAAACAGAATCAAAAGAACAAGTTAACGTTGTCATCAAAGACATTTTCCATCCCAGCGCTCCTAACATTAACGACAACAGCAAAATCAGCAGGGAGTCCCGGCCACACTGAAGGAAAAATACACAGATTGTTGTTTTGCATTTTAACTTGTAGCAAGCAGAACATGGCTTAACTGAGAAAACATTTTGTTTTCTGTTTAACAACACCACTAGAGCACACTGATTTATCAATCATCAGCAGTAAAGGATCTTTTATATGCACTTTCTCAAAGAAAGGATAGCACATACCACAGCTTTTGATATAACAGTAGCTAGGCACTAGTGGGGACAGAAAATAAAAATCAGGAAATGACTCCACCAAAAAGGTTTGATCCTATAACGAAAGCACCTGAGGTGATTGTTCTACTGACAGATAGATCTCACCCTGGCTTAGTTAAGGTCTATCATCACAATGAAGAAAAAAATATGTAGCTTGTCATTTTGCAGTATAACTTACAGTCTGCAAAACATACCTCAGTCACAGCATCCCTTGTAATTAAGAAAATATCCAGAGCAAAATAAATGCTGTGGAGAAATTGTGTCCACAGCATTTTCTATGTCATAAAGTAAACTTTATTTGTAATAATAAGAAAAAAAGTACAACTTGAAAAAAAAAAACTAGACTGCTGTAAAAATAGTGCATGGAGAATGAAAAACTCTGTAGCAATCTTCACAGCACTGCCGATAGCTGTGTGCAATTTCAGGAGTTGCATAACTTTGTTTGATTGAGACTCAGTCTTGCAGGTGGACAGCTAAAATCCACTAATTAAACAAATGAACATGCACTTCCTAACATTTAATAGCTACTGATGAAAAGCATATTCTCAAGGCACCAATAATCTAAAATTCCTTTCCTTTATCCTGTAAAAGCACAACTGACCTACAGCCTAATACCTGGTCTGTGTAGTAGCATGCTTGCCTTTGTAGCTTGGCAACACTATTAAGCAACAGACAGTATCTGACAGTTGACAAATGGAGGAAGATGGAGTCATTTTGTTCTTCATGTTCAATTACCTAAAGGCTTGAAAGCTATGATCTAGGATAACAATTATTGAGAATGGATCTATGAGTGCCAGCCGGTCACGTAATACTGTTGGTGGAAATGCACGAACTGGAACATGGTAATGGTGCTTTATGGGTAACCTGAGCAATCAAGTGAACATTACCCCATAATGCTGAAGACGACTGATTTATAGCAGATAGTTGAAGAAAGAAACTCATCAAGATTCTTTCAAATATTTCATGTTTATATTGTTGTTTTTTCAACTTGCTAACAATAAATTGTCTTATACATGAACTGCCAACTAAAGAATGGCTAATATATGATTTTTCTGTAAAAATATCCATTTTGGTGTAGAGAAAAATAAAATGTTATTAAACTCTCACCTCTAATGCGTGTTCTGCTTGCTTCTCTCGATTCAAGCTTCGGTTTGTAGTACTGATGACTCCTAAAATAAAACAAAGAAATTAGACATTATAAGGTTTTTATAGGGTTTTTTAACAAACACATAATTCTATCATGTCCATACATGAAACTCATCTTGTCATATAAACTTAATTAATTGATCTCTATATGATATATTTCAATAAATAAAATCAGTAAGAAAATCTGTTATCAATACAAACATATATGATCCTATAAATATGATCCTTTAAGTTAATGGCCAAATGTAGGCTGAAATGCACAGTTAATAAAAGCTTCAAAAAGAAAACTGAAAATATTTAACTCTGATCATGGCACTTTAAATAAATGATCATTAAATATTCAGTTAACCTCTCAAACTTTTAAAATGTCATGCAAAATAATAATAATAAACAGCCTATATATAAAGTAATTCAATATTTAAAATAAGAATACAATTTTAAACATTTATCTGATGACATTTGCTTTTTTAGACAGCAGATAACAACTTTTTACACTCAGAAGCTGAAAACAGAAATAGGTGGGGGTTTTTTTATTATGGTTTTTTTGCTGAATAGAATATTTTTAAAGGTTAAAATAACATACAGTCAAACACCATTGTATTAATATCAAGGCGACCAAAGAAAATATTGAGTTAACTAAATATTGACTCATACGTCCACTACTACTACATCATGCAGTAAAGAATAAACATGGTTAATGCTTTATTTCACTTGCAAATGTAATACAAAAGAAACAGAATAAATATATATATGAGATAATAAAACATAAATTAAAATAACAATATTTGGATATATTAATTTTTAATATCAACACATCAACATATTATTTTTAAAAAACCACAAAAAAATTAGGCTCAAATTATTATTGACGTAAATGAAATAGGGACTTATCATGGTAAAAGTGAAATAGCTAAAACACAAATTGGCCAGGACCAGCCAACAACATCAACACAATTGAAATATCATCTCAAGCAGGATCAACACAACAGTGTTAAACTGTATTGCTACATTAATAATATTGCTTTTGTGTCATCTCTTGTTTCTAGTAGAGTTCTGACATTTGTGTAAGCACAGAATTAATTATACCTGTTAGGTTGCACATTCAAGCATTAGAAATGCAAAAACTGTCAAGATTACTGTCGCCATCATGTTGGGTTTCATAGATGGTCTATCCCCGGGGTGTTACAAATAAAAACATTAATTTAGGCTACATCTTATTTGAACGAGCATAGCTATGTGAGATCATAATATAGTAGCTGCAAAATCCATTATGTCACTTTAATATTTTAACAAAAGTGTAATATCAACTTGTAATAATTCTTGTCTACATGTATTTCCTCTGCAGGAGGAGCGGGATGTAGCTCAAGCAGCAGCCTGTGAAGTGGTCGGTCATCGGATCGATCCTTCTCAGCTGACTCATTTGCAATTTGGGTTATTTTCCATTCCAGCCAGTGGTCCACAACTGGTTAATCAAAGGCTGTGGTGTGTGCTATCCTGTCTGTTGGAAAGTGCATATAAATGACTGCTTGCTGCTTATCGGAAAGAGTAGCATATGTGGCAGCAGCAGGATTCCTCCAAAGAAATGTCAGACTGACCATATGTATGACGTCCAATAGCCGATGATAAGATAAAAATCAATGTACTCTAGAGCTGTTGTTAAATAAAACAAACTTTACTTTTTTTTCTTTTGCAGCATATTTATGAATGTCAACTGAAGAAACTCATTCTGTGATTAGAAGATTTTAATAACATTGTAATGTAATATTATAATCATGTAATTATTGTGAAATAACATGGTAATATAAACTTTTAATTCTTGTGGTCTACATGGATTTCTTCTGCAGCATATTTGTGAAGTAAGTCATTCTGTCACTTTAAGATTTTAATAACATTGTAATATTATAATCATGTAATTATTGTGAAATAGCATTGTAATATTATAAACTTGTAAATATTATGTTCTAGATGCATTTCTTATGCAGTATATTTGTGAATGTCAGCTGAAGAAACTCATTTTGTCACTTTAAGATTTTAATAACATTGTAATATTATAAACTTGTAACTACCTAATGTAGTGTGTATTTTAATAACATTGTAATATTATAAACTTGTAACTACCTAATGTAGTGTGTATTTTAATAACATTGTAATATTACCATGTATAAACTTGTAACTAGCTAATGTTGTTTGTAGGTCTCCTGTGGTGTATTCACAAATGTTGGCTGCAGTACTCGGTCCAGTGAGTTTGAGATTTTAATAACAAGGTAATAAATAACTAGCTGAAATTTGTAAGCACTATGGTCTAATAATTACATCTCCCGCGGCATGTCCATGAATGGGAGATATAGTAAAAAGTGTGTGAAGAACACAGTGGTTATGAATGAGCCATTCATAACTGAAAGCATTCAGTCAAATCTACAAGCATAATATGTGGTATATACTCATGCATAAAAGTAAAGCAACACACAGATTTTTACTGAGTTATACTGACAGGCCAGAACAGAAGGGAGTCAGATGGGTCAGTTGGCATGGACCTATGATTTTGAGGGGGCATACACCCCTGGTATTTAGCCATTTGAAATCAGGGCCTACTTTTTACATCTGGCCTGGGCCTATTACCATTTTGGAGGGGACTGCATATGGACAACATTTATCCTTTAAAATAATTTATTAAATTATGAACTCACTTACCTCTCACATAAACAACAAACTGAATTTTACAAAACCCAGACAAACAGGTCTTAATTACAAACAATCAACCATTGAAAAAAAAACCCAATAGGATTTATAATATGGTTTTGTATCAGTTTCTAATATTATTAGAGATTTGGAATAATGTATGTTTGATAAGAACCAACTGCTAGAGTTGTTTATAGTTAAGGGATTCAGAGGTGTGATGGTCAGTTCAGCCCCAGGCCCTCACAAGGGGATGTCAGGTAGCCCAGTTAGCATTGGCCTACTATTTTGAGAGGCCAAATTCTCTTGGTATTTAGCACTGATTACAAAATACTTAATGAGCTGTTTGAAATGGGGGACCTATTACAAGCTATGCATGGCCTGCCCACTCCCACCTCCTAAAGTGAAATTCTGGTCTATGGAGGCCATAAAGTGTTATTTCATGTGTTAAATTAAAAATAAAAAAAAATTGGTACAGATATCTAGATAAGATTGTTATCAGATATGACAAAGTGCATTGTAATAAATGGTGCTTAACTTTTTGTACAAATAACATTATTTCTGACAGGAGTCAGTGAAGTGTGTAAAACATGGTAAAAAAAGCCCAATCTCCAGTCAGCAGACATTATGTCGCTAGGCACACCGACAGGTTCTCTTTTCAACTCATAAATGTCAACTTGTAATCTGACTGTATACGAATATATGAATACATAATGCTATTCACATATCAAATTAATAATAGTTTTGTTGCATGTGGGTAAAAACTTTCACATCATTGTTTTAAATTAAATGTTAAAATTTACAAAAAGAATGCTACTAAAGATAACAACTTAAACATCCTCAGAACAATTTAATCTTGATTAGAACACTTGACAGTATTTAACTGTGTGGTTTTTTATTATCTAAACTATGTTTGCGGGCTCCAAAGGCAGTATCTCCATGTACATAGTTTATCTCATGTTACTGGTTTATCGTATTATGTTAATTTACCCAGCGGGAGATACCTAGGTTATCAGTGTCTTTCATGTCAACTGATAACAACACTGGCAGTTCTTGGGCTACTGGCAATAAATGAAGATAACCGGAAGGGAATAACTCCATGTCTGGCCCATTCAGTCCATGTTGATTCTCACAACTTTTAATTGACTAAACTTAACAATAAATGAAGATAACCGGAAGGAAATAACTCCATGTCTAGCCCATTCAGTCCATGTTGATTCTCACAACTTTTAATTTACTAAAATTAACAATAAGTGGAGATAACCGGAAGGGAATAACTCCATGTCTGGCCCATTCAGTCCATGTTGATTCTCACAACTTTTAATTTACTAAACTTAACAATAAGTGAAGATAACCGGAAGGGAATAACTCCATGTCTGGCCCATTCAGTCCATGTTGATTCTCACAACTTTTAATTTACTAAAATTAACAATAAGTGGAGATAACCAGAAGGAAATAACTCCATGTCTAGCTCATTCAGTCCATGTTGATTCTTACAACTTTTAATTTACTAAAATTAACAATAAGTGGAGATAACCAGAAGGAAATAACTCCATGTCTACACCATTCAGTCCATGTTGATTCTCACAACTTTTAATTGACTAAACTTAACAATAAGTGGAGATAACCAAAAGAGAATAACTCCATGTCTAGCCCATTCAGTCCATGTTGATTCTCACAACTTTTAATTTACTAAACTTAACAATAAGTGGAGATAACCAGAAGGGAATAACTCCATGTCTAGCCCATTCAGTCCATGTTGATTCTCACAACTTTTAATTTACTTTATCATTTACTAAACTTAACAATAAATGAAAATAAACGGAAGAGGATAATTCCATGTCTAGCCAACTCTGTACATTTTTATTATCACAACTTTCAATTTACTTTATCATTTACTAAACTTAACAATAAATGAAGATAACCGGAAGGGAATAACTCCATGTCTTGCCCAGTCAGTACATTTTGGTTCTCACAACTTTTAATTTACTTTATCATTTACTAAACTTAACAATAAATGAAGATAACCGGAAGGGAATAACTCCATGTCTAGCCCAGTCAGCATATTTTGGTTTTCACAACTTTTAATTTACTTTATTATTTACTAAACTTAAACAGCTCAGTGGATAAGTGTATACAACTTACATTGACTAATGGTCCACAACAGGTTTATCAAAGGCAGTGGTACGTGCTGTCCAGTCTGTGGGATAGTGCATATAAAAGATCACTTACTGCTTATTGATAAAAGTAGCCATATTAGAGTGGCGGTAGCAGGTTTCATCTTTCCTACTAACACTAACGTCTGTCCTCGACAAACAACATAGGAAGCTTAGACAGCATGCTTGAACCTTAATTGGATATAAGCCTGATAATAAGTACAACCAACCAAGCAACTCTACTGTAAAATGTAAATGGTTTTCTGACTATGTCTAGCTTTCTCATTTTGTCTTTTCCTCCCCACTTATTTCAATCATCCCACTTGTATAACCGATCCACTACCAAGCACTAAAACCAGATGTCAAGCTATTTTTAATCTGTTAAGTAAAAGCATGGAGGATAAAATTCATTCAGACGATAACTGAATAACCACATTCCTACATGGCTTAATAAAAAGGAAAGGAATGTTAATTTAATGTCACCATCCTTGCACAGTGTTACATGTTGGCTGTATATGCACATCTAGTGAGTTTAGGAATGTTTAACACCACCCAGATGCATTGTAAATCAAAGGGTATTACAGCAAGTGTCAAGCATATGCAAATTACAACACGTTTAGTGCATGAGAGAAGTCACCCACTGACTACAAATCAGCTTTTCAATTAAAAGCAAATAAAGTTATGCACTTTGTAACAAGGACTGCATATACCACAGCATTTGATACAGAAGTTGTAAAGTACTTCTAAAGTAGAGGGAAAAAATAAGAACTACATTGAATTCTATGACCTGACAAATATCAGGTGGACACTACCAGAATTCTAAATAAATACATGGCATTTGTCATTGAAAGGTGACATTTGTTTAACAACACCCATGTACATTGTTTAATCTGGACTAAAACATAGGTAAATATTACAGTGCACAGAAGGATCATACAGCTAATACATAGGCTACTTTTTTATGACTTTTATAGCCACTTTCCCACAGATAACATAGCACATGCATACACCATAGTATTTAATGGTCTTTCTTTTTTTGTCCTTTTTTTCAATGACGTATACATGTATAGAATTAACAGGCTACAATTACCATATAATTATATGCAGACTATATATTTTGTTTCTTGATCTTTGCAAGTATCTTTCACTTCTATTTGCTGACAATCACATTAAAACAGTGTTTGTAACCTTCAACACAAACTGTCTTCTATAGTCAATGGTATCAGCCATCTCTCTGCATTGTGCCAGATTGGAGTTGACATTTATGGTGGCAAACAAACAGACTAGATAGACCTCATAAATATTATAGCAGTTTGCCTTCATGCTTGTTGAAACAGTTTGTCTAGAAGAGGTACCATTGATGTGTTTCTTCTTTTTTTTCCTTTTTTTAAGTAGTCATTTTGGCGGCAGCAGGTTTCTTCATTTTATGACCTTGGTGTCATGTAAAAAACGCAATAACAATATTTTTCACCTAAAAGTCCTTGATTAAACAAATTGTTAAAATACAATTTATGATGCTTTAGAATGTTTTGTATGTATCAAACCCTAAAAATGTCTGCCTGTGAACCGGTGGGTCATCGGATTGATCCTCCTCAGTGGAACCATTTGCTATTTTCTATTCCAACCAGTGATCCACAACTGATTCATCAAAGGTCATGGTATGTGCTGTCCTGTCTGTGGGACAGTGCATATAAAATACCCCTTACTGCTTACTGGAAAGAGTAGCCTATGTGGAAGCAGCAGGTTTCCTTAAATAAATATTTCAGAATGACCATATGATTGACATCCAATAGCCGATGATAAGATAAAATCAATGTCTCTTGAGGTGTGGTTGTTAAATAAAACAAACTTTACTTGCTGTTGTACTCTTGGTGTGTCCTACTTCCAAGAACAACTAAGGCAACAATTGCCATGCTCCTCAATGAATGCTATCAGCTCCTGCAGAAGCAACAGTTCGCTGGGGAATTATTTCCACCAAGTAACAAACAGATGGGAAACTACAACATACTTAGAGAGAAGCCCATCAGCTTGCATCTATTTGAGCATGTTAGATGTAACTCTGACAAATAACCAACAAAATATACTAGATCTGGATAATGTCTTCCCAATACATGGTGAATTCTAACATGTTGAAGTAATTAAGGAAAACGTTGTTTTTGTTCAAAACAAGAGGCAGTGATGGGAAACTGTTTCCATCAACTTTGTGAGGATAGTTCATGAGCGACAAAGTGATTCACTTGTCAACAGTAGTGTAAATAAATGAGATATATAGACAACTAATCTGAATTTCAGACTTGTCAAATGCCAATAACCAAGTGTTTATGATGCACCATTTACATGTTTGCACATTGTATATATATTATGTTCATTTGATCAAACTGTTTTGAAAATTATATATTTTACAATTATTACAAGTTATTTTAAGATAAGTTGTAAATTGCCACAGTTTATAACATTTTGATGGTATATGAACATAAGGACCACAATTTCAGTTTACTGGCCATTTCATGGTATTTGTTTCATGTCGAACAGCTTTTTTTCCATCATAGAAATTATTCTGGGTAATTATCAAAAAGTTTGAACTGGTCAGAGGCAAGTACTATAGAACCACTTTATGGGGTAAAAAAATTAAATCTTTGGGTTTCCTTTTTCCTTTTCAAAATAAGGCCAGAAAGTTTGTGTTGGGCAGGACAAAAAGTGAAGTGGGTTTTTGGGCATGTTGGGGAAGTGATATTCATAAAATTAAGCCAAGTAATTTTGTTTCCATACATCACAGGTAGGTTTCAAAAGAAATTTTGATTTCTTAACTCAAGTATAGCCAAATGGAAGGGGTGGGGGTCAAAAGTTCCCACTTGGCCAGAGAGTCGGATAGGGCACTTTTTCACTTCGGGTAAAAACACACATTATTAGTATAAAATGAATTTTATTACATATATGAATTACATATTGTACATTTTCATGAACAAATTATCAGGAATTAAATACAACAGGAGAAAGCTAAGAAAAGCATGTGTCCTGTCAGACAAGCTGATTTCTATGGTTTCATATGAAAAATCTAATTTGCATAATCAAGAGGTAGAAATTTTGACCCAAATTTTGGTTTTCAAGTTAGTTGACATATATGTATTTACACATATATGTATCTAACACATCCAATTGGTATTTTTCTTAGATTCAAACCTTTAATTTTTTGATACCACTTCACAAATACCATGAAATGACCCTTACACAACATTAATTTATGCAAACCAGTTCAATTTTATGTGCTTAAGAAATTCACATTACAAATGATAATGGCATACTTAGTGTTAAAAATGGAATACCAGTTAAGACAAATTTTGTATTTTGTTTCTCTGGAATAATATAACTGTTATCTTAAACACAAAAAACTCATCCTTTAGTGAAAACTTTTAAAATCCCATTAGCGAGTTAGATAATTAAAAATCACTTATAGCCACATGTGTAATCATCAAAGTGTAACTAAAAACACTAACCAAAGGTTAACAAAATGTTATGCTACATTTAATTGGCTATTAACCAGACAGACAGCATGGAATAAATGCTTACAGCTGGACAAAATAACTGTAAACCACTAAATACCGGTAACACTTGTAAATATGTGTTTAAAGAAATCTAAAATTAATTAGATCACGAATGTAAAAAGAAAAATGTGATGAAGATTTCTCTCTGCAGGTACAGTCCTGTTTCAACAAGAAAAGCAGTTAGCAGCAAACCAAAATAGTTCTCCTGCAGCACATTAACAGCTGTAGCGGCAATTCTCTCATCCTGTTGGAACTGAGAGGCAGAAGATCAAACAATTAGCAAAGCGCATTGTACCTTGAAGCTTCAATAAAAACTTCTTAAGCTTTTTCTGCTTCTGTTTATGTAATTTATGTACAGGATAAACAGTCCGATAATGATAGATACAGATAAAATGAGATGCAGCATTTAAATAAGTGTATGTTTTGGGGTTATCTTTCGTTGTAACTTATAAGCCAGTGCTTAAGGCAGAACAAATGGTGGTTAAATAACTTTGGTGCTGGTTTTCTCTCAAATGGTGGAGGTCTTATTTTATGTGATCCATGTCTTTCCATACCTTAATGATTTGGGGTATGCAAGAATCTGCTAATCAGTTTAGAGAAAGGTTAACTGAATTAATTTATATTAAAAATATTTGTTAAATTTAGACATTTATTACTATTCATCAAATCTTGTAAAACCTAATAACTCACTTGAAAAGGAAAGGGATGGAGTTGAGTATCAAGATTAAAAATGTCATGCCTCAACTGAGATTTGATTCCCGTACCTACTAGCCATGTGTCCAACAGTATAACCACTTCACCACCAGGGCAGAGAAATAACTCACTTGATTCATTGGTTGATTGCAGTCTAACAAGACTTTAACCACTTCACCACCAGGGCAGAGAAATAACTCACTTGATTCATTGGTTGACTGCAGTCTAACAAGACTATAACCGCTTTAAGCACTATTGTCTCTATATCATAAATGTCTTTTATTTATGAATATCTGTTATTTTTAATTGGATATTGGCTTATTTGATTCCACAGAGCCATCTACTGACTTATTAGATTTTGAAAATGGGCAAAAACTTTAACCAGAAAATCTCAGTTTTAAAAAAGCAGCACAATTTGCAGACATCTAAACAAGAAAACAATGAATATAAAAAGAGCAAGAGGTTGTAAGCAAATATCCTACTCAAGATGAATTCAGATCAAACATCAAAATCTTTTAATACTTTTATATCCTGGATCATTTGCATGTGTGACAATGACTGTGGCAACATAAAACCAATAAATGTGTCAAGTAGTGTTCCTTGACCATATGGGATTGACAGACATTGTTCTCAGGTAATATCAGAATAACTGATGTACAATTTATTACCTGCACTATGAGCAATTAAGCATAAACTAAATATGGGTTGGCCTCATAAAAAGATAAGTGGACATGGTGATTGGAGATGATGTTTGCACTGACCAAGGAAATGCAAACTGTGATGGGTGCAATAACACAGAGTGTAATCTCATCTAACAGTGACCATGATTGGGTCTTGTGAGTATTTATATACTATATTGCTATCAGTGACATGAAATAGATATAAAAGGAATACTTTCCTATGTTAAGAATGTGAAAACAGGAAATTTAAACTTACAATACTGTCAAATGACTAAGTATAGAAAATGTTTTTTTGTTTTACTTGGGAAGTAGATCTACCTCACATTTCTATATTTATTTAAAAACATTGCTAGGATAACTTAAAATGTGAATTAAATATTATGAATGTATAAAGGTCAACTATCTACTATTATACAAATATTGTCAAGTTCTATTACTCGAAATCTTAATAGTTTCTTAAAACATTTTTAATTGTAAACAGGGTATCTGTGAGATAAATTAAAAAAATATATATATATATAATAAATATTAAGAATGTAGAGTCAGCAAATTTAATCTCACTATGTTGTATCAAGGAGAGATCTTTTCACTTCAGGGTTAGATTAGTAGTTCAGGCCCAGACTGATGAGTGGCAGGAATTATATAATCAAATTAGAGGCCATTTAAAGACTACCATAATAATTTTCACAGACACAAATTATGTTACTGATGGGATCAGATTGTAGAGAATTAGCCATGGGAATACTTATAAGCATTGGTAAATGAAGTCGAGAGCGAGATCTAGCTCAAATGGTAGCGTGTCTGCAAGTGAATCGATCGATCGTCGGATCGATCCTTCTCAGTGGAGAGACGTCTTTAAATAAAACAAACTTTTGGTAAATGTAGTCTTTGGCGAGGTGGGCAAGCTGTTTGGCTTTGTGGTACAGCTAGCATTTGCCTGAGAAATAAAAGGTTGTATAATCATTCCATTTTATTTGAGGCTTTGGCAATCCTAATGTATACATACATGATTGATATAGATAACGACATGGCATGTGCTGTTCTGTCTGTGAGGATGTATTTAGCACCTGAATAAACAATGTGCAAGTATGTTATTAATATACCTTTTTTCTTTTCTTTTGAAATTCAAATCATTTATGAGTTCTACAGACAAAATAAAAGGAATGTTTTAACTAAACTTCACATAGCCTACTCATTTCAGTAACAAAAATATATGTTTGTAAGCAATTTCCCACATGACATCATATACCACAGCATAAAATTGTTAAACCATGGCTGCAGTGTTAAAACCCCAATACCTCCACTGAGTGGATTCATCCTATAATGCATCATAACCAAGCACAGAATCATGTCCCACTCCACTTGAAGACTGAACTGCATCAATCTGTATTTTCATGGTAACTGGGACCAGATGTTGCTTACAAATTATGGTTTTTTTTTAGCAATATGGCATACAAGCAATAGGTCACCTCAAAAAATGTTCCCTGCCATGTAGGCAACAAATGTTGTGCTGAATGACGAGTGTCAAAACAGCTCAACCACCAGCCACTTAACAATCTTCCAAGGCCATCCACAGCTGCTTCAGAATGTCAACACCTTCTCACACCTCATATACAAAAGATTGCTTCAAACTATTAACCAGACATCTCAACACAATAAAAAAAATTTAAAAAAAATTAAATTCTTATCAATATAACTCTTGAAAAAGTCGGTAATATATAGATGAAATGTCGAGTTTCATCAAAATCTTTTAATTTTGTTGTTGTTTTTATAAAGTGGATGGTTTTAAGTCAAAGACTTTTTGTTTTAAATATCAATATAAATGTATATAATAAATTACTAAAGTAAAATACAATTTTTTATCACTTTCGAATTTCAAATCGGTCTACTGAAGAAGGCAGTTAATAGTAACAATCAAAAGATAGTAGACCAGATGAATTTTAACAAAAGGAAAAACAAGTCATAATATAAAAGCTACTGATTGTATTTCAAAATTTATCTCTTTGACAAGTTAAATAAGCTGTGTTTTCTCAGTGAGATGAATTCACTGCTTCAGATCCAAAAGGGTGTAAGTAGGGGTAGCTGATAATGAAGAAAAGGACCAGTAACTGTTTCTCACCTAGACAGAAGTTTTATGTGAAATATGTTTTGATTTCAAGATAAATGTGGGATAGCTTCAGAAACATACATACACTCTTTATGCCCCAGATGCAGCTAACTTAGGACATTCAGTGATACCAGTAAGTGCCAAACCCATTATTATTATTATCAATGTTATTTTTTATTGCTTTTTTAAATTTATACTATGGCTTTGTTCATTTTGCTATTGTCATAATTCAATTGGTACACTTTCTTTTGACCTTCAGTAAGCCTGTTTCTAATTTCCTAGCCATTGCTTTTACAAGTTCAATTTTCAGAGAGTAAAAAACTGATACATTAAAAATTACATCTTACATCTTAATTTTGCTAATTAGATCGATATAAATATCAAGTCTGTTACCCTATCCAGGACCATGAAGTATCACCACTCTTTATTCTATAGATTGTAAATTAGTATGTAACTTACTATCACATACAGTAAACTTTTATTCAGCATATTTTGTAGATCTCAAATGCATTCAATTCATGAAAGAATCACTATTTTACTGAAAAATCTCTCGAGACTCATTCCCGTGTAGAGAATACAGGTTTGATCACAATAACAGATTTGTCATTCATTAGACAAGAGTCTACTATTATGTTTGTACACTGTAAACATCCCAGTGTCATGAAGAGCATTAATTTGAATTGTGGGCCTTGTTGAATATTGTTTCATTGTGTACACAGGAATGCGGTCAAGTTGCAGATTACCACTGACACTGCAATTGTCTTCAGAAGAAGGCTTTAGTTTATTTGTTTATTATTATAGACAACTGGTCATGGGTGTTCACATGAAGTGGTAGGTACATGTAATGCTCTCAACTTCATTTCAATGTAACAATCATATAGGATTAACCCATTAATCAATAGCAACCCTTACATGCCATTCCATTCAATGGTTTCATTATCCTCAAAGGTTTATTTAATTACACATCCAGTTTCTTGAATTCCCCCCACCCCCAATACTGAGCTTGTGTTAAATAAAATCAAATTTCTCCTTCCTTTGATGACAATTTATTTTCAAAATTGTATCTATAATTTTTATGTAAATTAATCCACAAGCAGGGTTTCTAGAATACGGTAGCCCAACGCCTGTGTCTAGTGTTTTTTGCCTTCGGGCTACCAAATAATCACTTTCCACTAGCCCGATGGCTAGTGGAATTTCAAAAAATAAAATAAAAATAAAAGCAGTTATTATAAGCACTCGACATACTTGTTTGGATAAATAAAGTCCGACTATTATTAGCCTAGAACATGTCAAATAACTCGCTAGCGTAATCTGGGAGAAACGCAGTCCACGATGTCTGTTTTCGACAAGATGTCGTAATATCCCGAAGAATGCCGAATGGCTTTGTAACCGATTTTTTTCCCGGTCTAAACAAGCGCTCCAAATACTCATTTCGATAAATAAAGACAGACTATCCTACGCCTGTAAGACGTCAAATAGCTTGCTAGCGTAATCTGCACAAAAACGCTGTCTAAGATTTCTGTTTCTGGCAAGATGTCGTAATATCGCGAAGATTGCAGTATGGCTTCCGGTCAAAATAAAGAAAACTTTTCTGTTCTTTTATCATTAAAATACAGTTATTATAAGTAATTAATTTATCTATCATTATCTATTACATTAAAGGTAATGATTATTTTACTTTA